>APFE031724333.1:0-18347 GCA_000404065.3 Pinus taeda
ATAGTCTTAGGCCTTTCACAATACCACGGTCCAAAACCATAATAACACAATACCATGAACCCAATACTTGGGATCAACACTTTTGGATGCAATACCACGGACCAAAATCATAGGATCAAAAAATGTCGGACTAATACCATGAACCAACCATGAAAGTGTGTGAACATTCCTCCACATGAAATAAACTTTTCTCTGCATAAAATTCCGTGAACTTTTCTCTGCATAAAATTCCGTGAACTTTTCTCTACATGAAATAAAATTTTCTCTGCATAAAATTCCATGAAATTTTCTCCACATGAAATAAAATTTTCTATACATAAAATTCCGTGAACTTTTCTCCACATGAAATAAACTTTTATAAACTTTTCTCTGCATAAAATTCCGTGAAATTTTCTCCACATGAAATAAACCTTTCTCTGGATAAAATTCCGTGAACTTTGCTGCACTATAATTTATCATCTGAGATGAGTGGGTCGCCATCAAGTACAACATATGTATCATAATGCCAACATTTTCTACATTAGTTCATCCATAACAATAGTTATTTGGTTGCCCCCTTGCTTATTTTACTTCTTCTTCTTCATCCTCTTTTCCTCTTCTTAGCTACCTAGTTACTAGAAGTCAGACTTTCACCAGGTAAAGAGGAAGAATAGGGTGAAGAAACATGCGAAGAAGGTGGGAGGTCAACTTTAGGATCAACATGAGGTTGATGTTGTTCAGGTGGAGGAGAACTTGGTTGAAAAATAGTTTGGACACTCGGAATCACCGAGGTTGAAAATAACCAAATTAGCAGACCAATGGTCAATCCAGGAAGGGACAATGTCACCATATAGGGAGCAACAATATTTCCAAAAGAAGCAATGAAGTAGGATTCTCGTCAAAGTGAAGAAAAATCACACAACCATATAACCATATTCACAACAAATTAACACACAAAAACTAAACTGGCAGAAAAGGTGGAGAGCCATCATGTGGTCTCTCATACTCATGTAATTCTCTCTTATTCAAATAATTTACTAATACATTTAAATACATGTGTAATTGGTCTTAAGATAGTGTGTCTATCTTAGACTCACTTTGTTGAGACAATTTCTCAAATTACCCACTAATTTAGGAGAGCTAGTTGGAGAGAATCTCTCATCCAAAACTAGACTCCTTAGTTTGAGGAGTTCTCATGATTTTATTAATTTAATTTAATATTTGGATTTATTAGTTGGTTATTAAGAGAGTGAGGATAAAATTCCCCCCCCCCCCCCAATGATAATCCAAAACGAACAAGGAACCATCGTCCAAATTCTCAAGTTGATCCTCAAAAACATTTGCCTAAAAAACTGCAAAAGCTGGATGCTGAAAAAAACTCAAATCTGAAGAGAACATGAATCAACTGTATGTCTGATTCATCTTTGAATGTCGCTTGACAACTCCATCATGTGCCAAGCCATAGAAGGATCCAACTGTCCTTTGCTTAAAAATAGCATCCAGTGTCCAATGACACAATTTGATGAACGCCCACTGGCGTATTTTCTGATGATGATTGCCCATTGGCTGATGAGGATGCCCATTGGCTACTTCACTAATGTTGTCGAGACTTTCAGTCTGACAACCACTTGTCAATTTCATTGACATTTCCCCCCCTTTGTTAGTTGAAAGGAGAGGCAATATTCTCCAAAATATATCTAAACTCCCCCCTGTAGGTGGAGGAGTATTTCACTGGTGTATTCCCCCATTCAACTCCACGAGAGTACCATTTTCATTTGATTGTTGGCTGCCATATGTGTGAGTGAATCTAGTTGTAAAACTTGTACAATCTTCTAGCTATGGATGACGATTCCTAGGGATCATCCATGAATAATCGATCTTTAATCTGGCAAGTTGGTATTGTTTGCAACATTTCTTTGATGAATGATTCTACTTGCCACAATGGTGACAAGGATGGAGATCAAAACACTGATCTTCCAGATGACTGGTTCTTTGACAATTAGAACATGTTAGTTTGTCTGCAACTTGAGTTTGTGTGTATAGAAATCAGTTTGCAAGTTGCTGACAACTTTCTGAGGGGATTTTTTCAAGTAATCCAGCACTAACGAACTGAATGGGATTTGAATAATCAGGGATATGTAAGTTGTCATTATCTTTGACATATCCTAAGCCATGTCAATTTCGATTACTTTGGATTTCTTCCCATGGCTTGATGATGGGTTTGGAAGAAAGTTGCACTAGAACAACTTCAACACTTTAAGCTAGTTGGATGAATGAGTTCGAATGATCAGCTGTATTTGGAAAAGACTTGGAAGCAACACGCTTCTCTTGTAACTCAATTCTCTACAATTGTGATTCTAATTGAAGGAACTCAATCATTTCATGTGCATGTTGAATATGCACTTGAATGTCAGCAAGAGTGGTTTCGTTGATTTGCACCATGTCACCAGCTGATGATAAGATCAAATTGGTAAGAATTTGGGATAGTTGAAGTTATGTCGCCATGTTTCCTTGCTTACTTTGAAATCAGGCTTGCTTGTTGTAGAAGTCATGCTTGAAAAAATTACTCAATTGAGTCGATCACTGAAATGACACACTCACTTCCTTTGTTGTTTAAATGTCACACTCGCTTGCTTGGTTGTTTGAATGACAGGCTTGCTTGCTTTGATTGGTTGAATGACATGCTCGCTTGCTTTGATTATTTGAATGATTATTACTTTCTAGATGGCTTGCTTGATTTATTACAGACACTTTGTGCTTTCTTGAATGTACTCACTGAATCTGTTGATTTGTAAAAAAGGAAAGGGTGTCGAACACTGTCGAAAATGCACCCAAGAGACAAATGACAAGTTCAATATTGATGACTCAGTTTAAGACTTGACATAATTTATTCACCTTAACAATTCAAATGAGGGTGTCAGTTGCAACCAAAAATGCACCTGGACAATTCAGTTAAAACATTGCAAGTGATACAGAAAGTGTTCATAATGATGATGTCATTTGGACTTGAAATGCTTGAGCATGTAGCGTCCTTAACTTGATGGCATGAATTAGCTTTTGTGAAATTTTGTTGCAGAATATTTCTTTTATCAAGTCGATGATGTGACAATTTATGTCTATGAACTTAAGTGATTACAAGAGTGTTGATTTCAGGAGCTTGATCGATGACTTGTATATGTAAACTTTCTTATGTGCATGTAGTTGTTTTTTTTAAGCATAATAAAGAGATAATTTGAGCACAAGTCATGCACATGCATTCATTACACACTGTGTACCTAAGATCCCCTTATTCAATTTCAGGCAGATCTAGGAAAAAAACACCACAAAAAGATATGATTTTATTAATCTTCAAGATACATCATCATGACAATGTCTTCAGTGAGGTGTCCCAAGCACATACAGAGAACTCCTTGGTGTCAAATTGGCTGAAAAAAACTAATTCTAAAACAATGATAATTCCAAGCTCACAACCCTTTGAAGCAACTTGTCAATTACAACTTTAATTTTGACTTGAATTTGAGATAGACTTGATGGAGTCACTCCAAAAATTACAAACCAAAATCACTTCAAAAAATCTCTATTACATACTAATCTTCTCAAACTTTACTAATATTTCCAAGTGAGAATATTTGGAATGAATGACTGCAGAAGATAGTTGATCAAGACTCTATGAGTCCCTTTAAACAATAAAACTTTGCTTCTTTGCTTCTCAACGAAAACCCTTAACAATGACCCTTCAGAAATGCTAGAAGAGATAGGCTGCAAATGTATCAATGACCTCTAATCAATAGTGAGTATCCAGATTCTTGAAGGCCATAAATCAATCCTCAGAAATTGATATACAAGATAGAAAATTATGAATATGTTTCCAAATAGTATATCTCTATTTTATTTACAAGGCCACAAGAATTTGAATTTCACTGGCTCATATCCAATCCATAGGTCTGAGTGATCTGAATTGTATACATAATCTTGCAAAAATTTCACCAGTAGCCAATTTCTTCAGATTAACAACAGTGGCTACCCAACTTTGTTAGGTTCGTGGAGAACTTCCAGATGACGAGGAAAATGAGAAATACTGTATAGATTTCCTTAAGAAGGGAAAGTTAAAGGGTGATCTTGAAAGCATGGAAGGGAGAAATAAAACTAGAATCCTAGACAATGACAATAAAATGGACAATGATATGTCTTTTTCATATTCAGATGGAAACCCAGGCATTGGATGGACCAGTTTTTCTGGAGTTGGCAATCAACATAAGGGACTAGTAAGGGAAGTAAACCAAGAAGCCACTGAAGCTAGGGAAAAGGACTTTGGTTTAAAGCAACGACAACAAATTCAAGCTGAAAAGAACTAAGAGAAACCCCGTATACCTGTGTGGAATAGCATGGATCGTATATTGTAGAGACCACCTGAACATATAGGCATTGAGCGTTTCAGGCAAGCAAGAGGTCTCTCCCATTGCTTCGGATTCTTTGAAAGCTTCTTTTCTTCCTTTTACAACGTTCAAATGCACCAATTATGTAACAAGCCCTTTGGTTTTCACTTCGTGTCATGACTTAAAATTAATTATGGTCCAATTCACTGTTTCAATGGGAATGTTTTACTCGACTGTTGTATGTGCCTCCCCTATGGCACGACTTCTACTACTTTGTGACTCCTCTATTGGCAATATAGAAACCTCAAAGTCTACATACTGTATAAATAAGACGCAAACTTTGATCTCGAAACTCCAGAATCTCTAACAAAGTCCACACTTGGGATAAATCTCAAAACTTGGTATGCTTTGACAACTCCGAACCTAGTACACCTCTCCACAACTTGATTGTAAGATGCTGGTTTCGACCTCGTGACGTACAAGTGAGCAACATAATTGAATATATATGCTCTAGATGAAGCCAAAGCCAATGGGACAGGAAAATTAAAGTAATATTTTGGTCCACACAACAAATTTAAGCTCCTTGAAGTCTCGTATGGCTGTTTAGGAGTTTTCCCCAATGGTCAAGAGTGGACAAAAAGAAGGACGAATCATTGCAAGTTGTCAATGGCAGTGGGGACTCACGGGCTACAATAATTCTATGCAGTGGTAACTAAAGAAGACAATTCCATCTTATCATCGTTGTATCTCTTCCAGTGTGCAATTATCCCACTCAATAGAGATTCAGATAGATGGGAGGTCAATGTGCTGGTGAAAATAAAATATCTGCATGCTACCAGTTCTCCAACAAATGGTATGAGATATGAATGTAAACAATGTCCCCCCTTCTAATCCCATTGCCACGATCATAATATAATTAATAGGTTTCCATGGAAGACTACCATGGAGTTAGTCAGGCCCTATGAACCATTAATGCTCCGATACCACATGAAGAAGAATCACACAGCCATATAACCATATGCATAGAAAATTAACACACAAAAAATAAACCAAATAGTAACATACAGAAAACCAGACATGGGAGAAAAGGCAGAGAACCATAATGTTAGACTCACTTAGTTGAGACATTTTCTCAACTTACACACTAAATTAGGAGAGCTAGTTGGAGAGAATCTCTCATCCAAAACTAGACTCCTTAGTTTGAGGAGTTCTCATGATTTTATTAATTTAATTTAATATTTGGATTTATTAATTGATTATTAAGAGAGTGAGTCTAACACAAAGGGGTTTCCTTGACTGGTAGACTCAGGAAACATTGCCATCAATATCAACCTAAGATCTACTAAGGAGTATTTCCATAGGAAGGATGTTTTTCCACAATCAATTAATTGATTTTATAAATTAACCAAACAAAATAAAATATGTGTAAGCTAGGTAAGAGGGTTTACCAAGTATCTGTGAACCGCAATATACACCTTAGCGAAACCAAGGACTTAATGTACAATGACCAATATTCCCAAATGCTATGTTCAGTGTATCGCATTTACAAGGCGACGAACTCGGTTACCTATGGCTAAAGAATAACAACCTAATCGTGTCTTCTGATATATAATCGAAGGTACAGGGAGCACAAGTCCATGTTAGTGCTATTGTTGGCTTGAGGGGGCCTAACCTAGGTTCAAATTTAATTAGCCAAACAAATCACTACACTACTAGCCCTTTCGACAACATCTCGTGGAGCGCGGATTGAGGTCTCACTCGAAGCAGTATGGGGGGATGTTGGAACCAAGCTTTGCGCACCCTTGAGATGTCTGAGGGGTCGATTTAGTCCAACTATGAATACCTTTGTGTAGGTCACTTCGCACACTATCCTGACCTGCGAGGCCTTCATGATCTGTTATAATCACCTTCGCGTAGTGCTCACTAGGGGCGGAAATGATTTTGTGCTACCCTAGTAGCGATCTGCGCTACTTCCCCAAGTTATACCGTGGATCTTAATTATCTTCTTATAACAATTAGTTATCTTTGTGTAAACAGATACTTTATCTTATATTCACTTTATCAACACATTCATATAAATTTACGCATCATATAAACAATAGAAATGCAATTTATATCCAATACATTCGATGCACAAAACAGGAAAAAGATACACAGAAATGATGTAAAACTTCTCTTTATTACTTCTTCAAAGGTTACAGACTCGACCTGCTCTACGCACTTAGCTGCAGGGGAACGTGCACTTAGCTGCAGATTATTAGGCCTCTGCACACTCAGCTACAGAGCCCTCTCCTACTTTACGACCCAAATACTTGACTCTACACTTAGATAAGACTCAATTCTCTTATTTTCTCCATTGATTCTCTCCTTTACAACTTAGAGCCTCACTCTATTTATACAATCCTATGGTCCACGGACCATGGGTAGATTTATAAAGCTGATATTGCATTACAAAAATGAGGGTAGACAACCCTATGAATCATTTACAATCTTCGCGCTCTGCGCCCACAAAAAGCAGAGTCTTTACATAGGATTTGGTCAAAATCTAGGCTTTAAGCCCCAAAAATTTCCTTAGGGGATCTCGCACCTAACAGTTGTCTAATGTAGAACCATTTGATGAGAGCGTCGCTATAGAATTACCATATTGAAGTGCCCCCTATATACCCGAATGTACTAGAGAACCTTCTATATACTTCCATACTGGGACGGGATTTCACCCCTAGGATACAATGCAGGAAGTTAACGTTAGCTATTATGTGTAAAGGTGCCAGAACATGTCTCTAGCCTATACCTCTAGATATTTGTGTTAGGTGACAAATTCTCCTTAGGTTAATTGGGGTAAATTTTAATGTTATCTTGAATTAAGTTTCAATTTCATGGCTCAACGATGTCTCCTGAATTCCTATAATGCAACTAAATGATAAAAATTAAATCTTTTCATTTGATGAAGGCTATACTATTGAAGGAATAGAGACAACCAAATAATGCAACAAACAAGCAAGATGCATTTAAAACAATACTCTTTATCATTCCAATGCAAAATGAAAAAATGAGATCTAATCTTTCACTTTCACAAACAAATGCAATGCAAATATGTGATCCTAAGAGAAACAAAAATCACTTTTCATTCACTAAGATGCACTAATACAAACTAGTGCAATGAGCAAAGAAAAATACAATCTAACACAATGAAAATGAAAATGTCTTTCACTTTATGGTTTCAAATGCAAAAGTGTTCCAAAAAATACTTAAACGAAGAAATCTTTCACTTCTTCTTTCTGAAACAAAAAATAAAAACAAGTACTCTCTTTGAGTCCTACTAAAGCAAACAATTATAATCTATGCTTGGCAATGGAACAAAATAAATCTTCAAAGAATCAATATGACTTAACACTAATTAAAACAACAATTTCACATCAATGAACCAAAAGAAACTTGAAAAATATGTCCTGATTACAGGAAGACTCCTGAATGGAAATAATCAATATCAGAGAGGCAAACCAAGCAATGAGTAGTTGTTGACCTAGAAATCCTAGAAACCCTAGAAGGAAATCAAGCTTCAAACACACATTAACAAGGTCAGGAGAGAATTGTAATCATACAAGCATGACAATAAAGATAAATACACTGTAGTCGTGCTAGAAAATCATTGGCAGAGGCCAAAAATACTGAAAACAAGAAGAAGCCCTAATATTTCTTCTATCCTAAGGGATAAACACGCCTGTTATAGGAAAAAGGGAAATGAAAGGAAGATTAACGTGACTATAATTAAAAATAAGTGAATGACAACACTACTGTTGGAACATAAAACACGCTGGGCAAGAAAAGTAAGGGAAAATAAAAAACTTCAAGATCAGAGCAGACTAAATGTCCTCAAGCAAGAACTAGTGATTGCAAATAGCTACATTGATGCAAACAAGCCAAGAAACTGATGGTTGGTCAAACTCACCAGAGAATCTGATTGAAGGAATGGATGGAAAGGGTTATCATTTCCCCAGAGGAGTCAATATTTTATTGTCTAGGTAAATCCTCTCTATGGATAGAGATGATTCATCTAGCCCCATGAGTGGGACTATCAACCTACGTGACAATCTACATGACACTTTCCTAAATTACAATCGAAATGAGAGAAGAGGAATATGACCTACCTCGTTCTGATGCTATAACGTCATCCTTTGTTCAAGACCTCAAACCACTTACACCTTCGGCTTAGTCCTACTACACACAACATTTGAATGCCTACAAAGAAGATCAAAGACACAAAAAATCATATGCATATAATCCACTTAACAAATCAAGGAGCATTAAGATAAATGATGAATTAACACACACATTTATGGAAAGTGAACCAACTATTGTATATATTAATAGAATAATGGAGGAAGCATACAACCAAGCCTTGATGTCAATAAGATCTCCTTGAGTGAATGTCTAAGTCCAAGCTCAAGCTCTCCAGGCACTCCTTCTCCAAGCCAAATGAGTAGCATGTAGGCACAATATCATCATAAGGGTGCAAATACTCAAAGACCAACCATTTGGGGATTGGAAAAGATGAATATATAGGCATGGGATGGGAGTTAGGATCTCTCCAAACATAGGAGAAGGCCCTCATCTCAAGGAGGTAACTCATAGGGATAAGACCAAAGTGCCAATTTGAGAGAAATTGACCTCATTCACGCTGAATAACCTCCAGTTCGTCGTTATGGAAGCCTCTAGATCACGAAGCATCTTGTCTTCTTTGGGAAACATTTCCACTTAGGAATCATCGTGGGTATCCAAGCCAAAAGTGCACTGGCATCATGAGGCTAGTATAATGCAACTAGAGATTAGCATGGATTTCCAGTGTCAGGGTCGCGATGATGCTAAAAGTAGGGTTTTAGAGCCCCTTTTCTCCAGGGAAGGCTTAAGGAGTTTTTCATCAGTATTTTAGGGAGGATATGAGATTCATATTAGGATGGGTGCACTGGATGATTTCCAATTTTCGGGCACTTCGGGTATGACATAGAGAAGTGTAGGAGGCGTGACAAAATATAGTGTAACAAGGTGAGACTAGGCCATGGAGTCAAGGCCCAAGGAAAGTTTAGCGGCAAGGTGGTTTATTTTTTTATTTAATATAATTATTTTATTTTTGTGGTAACCTAGAAGAAGCAAGAAGCTCGCCTGACACGTAACTACCAATAAACCCCTGGGGAGCTACGATATGTCCTCCTCCCTGTAGCCTAGGTCACAACAAGGGGGATTTGAACCTGGTTATTTCAAGTTTCAATGATTTCACATTTATTAGATTAACCATTCGAGCTTCCCCCGAGGACTAATCTAATTATTATTCCACTAATTATTGCCTCACTCATATTTTTCTCCCAAAGGTTGAACTTTGACCTTATTAAATTTTATTGCTTCACTTTAATTCTTCATGCAATCAAAACATTTATCATGTACAACTTCTAGTATAGCTTCCTCATATTTTCACACAAACTATAATAAACACATCAAATAATATAAAATCTATAAACCTTGCATTTTCCATGCGTGTGGTATTATGTATTTGGTATTTAAATCAAAGGTCACATTTACTGCATAGATCTAATCAATTATAATTGAGTGTCGACTTCTTGAGGCTATATCTTGAATTCCAGGGCATCAAATCAGGCATTGGATAACTCATTGGAAAGATAGAAATGAGGAGAACAATCTAGTAATGCTAATTTTTCCAAATATATAAGTTAAATTCTTGAAAAAGTGAGGGGAAAAAGGGCCACAAATTCAACATGAAACTCAAGTTCCAAAAATCCAAATTGGGCATGAATTGGTTCATCGGGTTGATAAAATCAGAGAGAATATTTTTAAGTGGTTGAATTTGATCTAATTTAGAAGAGAAAATCGAGGGAATGGATAAAATTGGTGTGTTTTTATGATTATGATTATGATTCGTGGACCCCTGTAGCTGAGTGCGTAGGGTAGTTTTGAGTCTGTAATCCTAAATTGAAGAACAATAAACATTGTTTCTGAAGAATTCTTGCGTATTTGTGTTTACTACTGTTAATATTATATTTTTTCAATGAATGATTTGTTTTTTGGAATATTGATCAAATGTTGTGCGATTCTCTTTAATAAGTCTTAATAAATGTAGGCAATGGAGGTTAAGTACTTTCACAAAGACTCTAATGAATTCTATTACGTTTACTAACAACTTAAGTAGATTTGCGTAGACACTAATTTAGGGTTGGCCTTTGATGTGCGTAAGTGGAGAAATTGATTGTTAAGGGTCCATAAAGATGGATCGTAGACCTTCATGAAGGGTTGAAGGCTGTTTTAAGACAGTTGCAGTAATGAGCCCTAAAGGGCTTATCAATCTACGTGAAGGAAGATCTAAGGTGCTCAAAGACATCACACTAATCTCTGGATGTGGAAACTTGGTTCCAACATCCCCCCATACTACTTCGGGTGAGATTTCAGCCTACGCTATGCAGGTTGTTGCTAAAAGGGCTAGTAGTGTAGGGTTTTTTTGGTTGGAGAAACTAACTCTGAACCTAGGTCAGGACCCCCTAAGCCAAAAAATGGTCTCAATTGGAAAAATGGGTTCCATGTACAAGTGGATGCCTCTTGTATTTCATTGGGTGCAATGTTATCGCAAGTCGGTGAAGGAGAAATGAACCATCCTATAGCCTTCATGATTAGGAAATTATATAAGGACGAGAAGAATTATTGAACAACTGAGCGTGAAGGATTGGCCATGGTGTACACACTACAAAAGTTCAGGAACTATTTGTTAGGAGGGCATTTAAAAATGTACACAGATCATTCTGCTTTGAAGTACCTAGTAAATAAGCTTGTGTTCGGGGGGAGGATATGCAGATTATTGCTACTATTCCAGGAGTATGACTTTGAAGTAATTGTGAATCTAGGGATGTTAAATGTAGGGCTTGACCATCTATCACGGATTGAAACAGGAGAGCCTAATAATCTAAAGGAAGGGTTTCTAGATGTGTCGCTCTTTGTGGTGCACATAACAGATAATCATTTTTCAGATATTATTCACTTCTTGACTACGGGGATGGCACCAAAAGGGTATACAAGTCAGCAAAAGAGGGAACCTGTAGTATGTGCGGTAGAATTTTTAGTTATTGCGGGAAATTTATATAAGATGGGTGTTGATGAAATATTGCGAAGATATGTGCCGGATTTTGAGAGGGATAGAATTCTCGCTGAAGCTCATGGGGGAGCTGCAGGAGGTCATTATGTAGAAAAGGTGACTCTGCAGAAGACTTTGCGCGGAGACCTATGGCGGCCAACGCTGCACAAGGATTCCAAAGTGTATTGTAAGGAATGCGATGCTTATTAGAGAACTAGCATACCATTGCGAAGGGATGAATTGCCATTACAACCTCAAGTATCTTTGCAACCATTTGAGAAATGGGTGATTGATTTTGTTTGGCCAATTCATCTCCCAAGAAAGAAAATAGGTGCACACTATATCATCACCACAACAGATTATCTGACAAAATGGGGGCAAGCACAGCTAGTTAAGGATTGTACAGGGGCTACAGAAACAAATTTTTTGTTTGAATGTGTCTTAACCATATTTGGCTGCAAAAAAGTGTTGATGATTGACAGAGATATGCACTTCTTGAATGAAATGATTAGTGCATTGGCTAAAGAATTCCAGGTCTACCATCAAAAGAGTACACTTTATCACCCGTAGGCCAATGGGACTATTGAAGCCTTCAAAAATATTTCGGAGAATGCACTGATGAAAATATACAACACAGGGTGAAATGACTGGGATGTGTGCATACCTGCAGTACTATGGGCTTATAGGACCACTTGTAAGAAGCTGATAGGGCAGACATCATTCAGACTAGTATATGGTGTAGAAGCTATAATGCTGGTGGAGCATATTGTGCCTAGTCTGTGCATAGCAACTCTCACGGGTATGGTGGATCATGAGGTCTTGGAGGAATGACTCGCACAGATGATGGAGCTTGAAGAGGATCAATTTTTAGAAGGATTTCATCAGCAAGTACAAAAGGAATGCGAAAACGCATGGCACGATTTGCACATCAAGCTTCTCACATTCAATGTAAATGATTTGGTTTTGTTATACAATAGTATATTCATTAAATTTCTAGGTAAATTCCAGATGCATTGGCTAGGGCCATATATTATCAAAGAAATTACAGATGGAGGCACAATTCAGCTTGTGAAGCTAAATGGGGAACCTTTTCCAAGAAGAGTGAATAGGAGGAGATTGAAGTTGTATATAGGAGATCCTACACAATGACTATATGGTGGCGGGATAGTCTTAGTGCTCCAAGAAGTTACAAGGAAGAGTGGGACTATAATCTACACTACCAGGTTTGGAGCACAACGCAACGAGTAGGCTGCACAGAAAATGATGAAGTTGCAACCTATGAAGTTGCACGCAGGAAGTTGCGCCATGAAGGGATGTACCACACAACACAATATAAAAATGATTGTTGGAGTCACTATTTATGACTTGATGGCTAGATGATTGTTAAGAGGAGTGGGATGGCAGCATTTAAGGTGAAATTTTTTGAAGATCTACAACCAAAACAAAATTAATTGTCAAAAATTGGGGGAAAAAGGTCATATTTGAATTCAAAACACCCAATAAATTACATGTTTTTGTCCCACAGATAACACTTTGCACCCTTAGAATTTCTAGTGATATTTGATATCTATCGCATATGAACTGATTGTATTGGGAAGATTAGTCGCAAGCCATGAGTTTGCTAAGTTGTCTGAGCTAAATCAAAAGTTTATTCTAGAGATAATGTTTGCACAAAGTTCTGCTGCGACTTGAGCACTTGTGGCAATGTTTCCTCTAAGGGAGCCACCCTGGAAGTTGTAATTATGGAAGCTTTGACTCCTATGCCTATGGCACCAAGGTCACCTAGGTCGAAGCCTACACCTACTAGAGAAACCCAAACAAACAAACCAAAGAAGGACAAGCAGATGAAACTGGTGTCAATGCACGCTAACCCTAGGAAGCATATTGAAGCGAAGAAATAGAAGAAGGATAAGCAACCAGAGAGGGTAGTCGACCTGGAGGCAGAAGAAGGCCAGGGAACAAAATTCATCGATGATAAAGGAGTAGAACCCATAACCAATCTACCCGAGTATATCCCTCCATGGAAGGGAAAGGTGAAGGACCCATATTTTGAGAAAATCACCATTTCCACACCCTTGCTACCTGAGCCGGTTCCTTTTGGAGGTCTGTGGCTCGCCCAGGTCCCACTATTAAAAATGGAGGATTGGGACCTCGCAGATCACGCCATGTTTCCCCACTTGGCGACAGATAAGTATATGAGAAGGGTTTACTATGTAGAATCAGGTGTGACAACATTAGAGATGGAGGAATGGATCTGTGGTGTGGGCGCGAACCCGACCTAGGAGTTTGGCAGAAATACAGGGGAAAAGGACCTTGTAGAAAGAATGAATAAAGACTATGACCTCGTGAAGAAGTCATGAGGGTACTCAATTGTATATATATCAGACTTCGTAGTTCAAATAGCCACCCAGATCTTAGCAGGGAAGGTGATGAGGAAGTGCCGCGCAGATGAAGTTCTAGTGCCCGTAGATTCTCTAGCTACAAAGTGCATGAAGGGCATAAAATTTAACTAGTTAAGATACATCTGTTAGGAGTTCCTAGAGAATTGCCGAGAGGCCCAAGGTGAAACCAAGTCATTCTACTACACTTGGTTGTTGTTTTTGATTGTGTTAGTTGCATGGGAATTTCCAGAGGACAACCAGTTTCCTCTATTGAAGAATTATTGCCAAAGGCAGAGCAATTTTCCTCCTTATGGGATACAAAGGATCCTACGCAAATAATAGAAACAAAGATATTTTGGGTCCTTATGGAATCAAGTCTCTGCATGGCCATTAACCAACATTTGAGGTTGTCCCCAACCTTATTCATGTATATGTCAGCCTATACGATATTCAAGGCTGACTTCCACAGGATGTATATCCAGGAACGAAAGGATCCAATGCAGAAGTGGCATGACTTGCCATATTTGTTCACAGAAATAGATGTGTAGGAAGTCATCATGAAGTGGCCTACAGAATGGTGCACCCTGTTAGACTTAGCTGCAGGACCAAGCGTGGGTGTGGAGAGTTCTTCCACATAGAAAAGTGAGGAGGAAGCTAAGCAGGCTACGAAATAAAATAAGGAAGCCATAGAGAAGGCTCAAGTGGAGCAAGAGCACACTGCAAAGGAGCAAGTAGAACAAGAATAACATGTGTCACAAAAAGCTGACAAGTCACCTTTGCTGATGACAGAGGAGGAGGAACTTTAAGAGAAAGGCAACGGAGGAGATGAGGGGCTGAGCACCCCATGCATTCTGAAGAAACATGGCAAGGAACAACAAGAAGGTCAAAGGAAAAAGCAGAAATTAGATAAGTCACAGGTGGATCCCATGGTCTTAACAGAAGGTGATCTCAATGAGATCGAGGATAAAATCATGGATACCACAACCAAGGTGCTGCAGTAGTACATGAAAATGCTAGGGAGCATCCAAAAGGATCTGCCTGAGCTGCAAATCCAGGAAAGTAGAATAGAAGTGGGCACTAGAAAGGTGAGCGTGGAGCAAGTGAGCCTAGCACCAAGGGTGAGACAAGCATTAGAGTTAGTAAGGTTCCTTGACATTAGGACTATTGCATTGCCCGATGGGTCCCTTTGCCTGGAATTAACCGATGATCACATTATCCTAACCATAATCAAGAATATCAGGCTGAATATAGTGATGCTCTCCAACAAGACCCTCCATGCGCTACATGCAGTGGTGGAGGATGAATTGAGAGCTTGAGAGAAGTGCACCTTAAACCTTATCAACGAGTACAAAGTGAACAATGAGTAGATGCTCACTAAAAATACACAGGCTCTGAAGGAAAAGGAAATTTTGTAGGTGCGTAGTTCACAACTAGAGTCAGCAGTTGCTGAGGCATGCAAGATAGTCCCTAAGCTCCACGTCTCGGAGGATGCACAACCAGAAGAAAAGATTTGAAAACTAGTCGCAGGTGTGTGCGTAGCTAAAGCAGAAGTTGGACGAGTTCAATTTGAGTTCAATATGAAGATCACAGAGCTGCAGTTAAAGTTTCACCCCACGACTTTGCCTGAGGTTTGTGAGTGGCATGGAGCCACGATAAAGGAAGGAATGGCCACCCTGGATACCATAGTCATTGATTATATGGCATTGTTCGCGCAATAAATGGCATTGGTGTCCAATCTGTAGGAGGATCCATACCTATAAACGTGGAATACATAAGTAAGGGAGTTGCAACGACAGTATGATGAAGTCAAGGTGACCATAAGCTCCATTGCACCAGCGCAACACATTACTAAACTAGAGGAAGGAAAGAAACTCCTAACACAGGTGGAGGAAGCATAGAAAAAGGAGGCCTTACCAAAGGCCAGGTTGCATCCATGGTTGGAAGAAGCTTATCAAGTCACAACAACCATCTAGGATAAGCTTAAAGGCTTGCACTAGACACAACAGACAATGAGGCTGGCAATCGAAGGACCAGCTATAGAAAAACTAGTTGAGGAATTCAAGTAGGCAGCAACGCAAAGCGCTGTCGAAGTTGTAGTAATTCAGGTGGAGATGGGGGGTCCTCACTATAAGATTGCAACACCAGCAGTGTGACTTGAGGGTGAGTCTCGATCTTTGGGTTGGGGGCCTATTGGGATGGGGTCTCGTCAGTCAGTTTTGGGGTTAAAATAGCCTAAGTTTTGATACATTTTTGTAATTAATGTAAAGTCTCCATGATTTCTGGACATGGAGTTCATATATGATTAGGAGTCAAAGGGGTTTTAGCCCGTTGTTTTATGTAAAGTACGAGTCAATTTTGAGATCCACTCATGGTCTGCATACCATGGCATTGTATGAAAAAGGCTATAAATAGGCATGTATTAGAGAGTCTAAGGTGGATGTCTTGGATGATAGAAGAGAAGTGATAGCGAGAAGAAGTGGGTCAGATAGGAGAAGAAAGGCCCTGCAACTGAGTGCGTAGAGGCCTTGGTAGAAGTCTACAACTGAGTGCATGGACCCCTGTACCTGAGTGCACAGGGTAGTTTTGAGTCTGTAATCCTGAACTAAAGAACAATAAATATTATTTCTGTATAATTCTTGCATTTTTCTATTTACTGCTGTTAATATTATATGTTGTCAATAATGATGTTTTTTATGGATTATTGATGGATTGTTACGTGATTCTCTCTAATAAGTCTTAATAAATGTATGCAATGTAGGTTAAGTACTTTTTCAAAGACTTTGGTGAATTTTGTTATGTTTACTAAAAACTTATGTAGATATGGGTGAACACTAATTTAGGGTTGTCCTCTGATGCGTGCAAGTGGATAAATCAACTGTTAAGGGTCCACAAAGACAGATCGTAGACCTTCGTGAAGGGGAGATGGAAGTTTTAACAGAGTTGCAATAACGAGTCCTAAGGGCTTATCGATTTGCGGGAAGGAAGATATGAGGTTCTCAAAGACAACGCATTGATCTCTGGATGCAAAAACTTGGTTCTAGCATCCCCCCATACTGCTTCGGGTGAGACTGCAGCCTGCACTACGCAGGTTGTTTTTGAAAGGACCAATAGTGTAGGGATTTGTTGGTTGGCACAACTAACTCTGAACCTAGGTCAGGACTCCCTAAGCCAACATTTTGCAACATGTGTGTTGATATATTCTAGCAATCCATTTTCATCCAACACTATCTCCATGTGATCCTTCCATGCAATGAAATTTGAGCTTCCTTCTAAGGGATTCTCAAGTCTCAGCGCATTGAAGGTCATTTTCCCAACTCTAAAGAGATCCTACTACACTGAACTACAAATTCGATCCTCCTGGGAAACAACTTCAAAATTCCTATTCTAGTGTGAATTCTACTCTAATACCATGTAGAAATTATGGTGTATATTTGTAACTGTTCATGAAATTTTAATCAATATCACAAGACATAAACTTACTCTGTTGCTCTATGGAATTCAATTCACAATTTAGAACAACAATCAAATGCATCCAATGAGAAATTAAAAACCATTCACATAACAGTTTTCCAAAGGAAAACAATCTACTAAAAACCTCTTTTCCTGCTTGCATTAATTTGATGAATAGAGATGTATTACAATTGCTTTGCAAAACTAAGCACAAATTACAAGTGAATAACCTGTCTCTCTACTCACTATGAAGATATAAACTAGACTTAGTCAAATCCTGCCTCTTCTTGAGATCCTATTTCCTTGCACAATTCCTAAGTAAATTATGCCCCTATTATTTAGGAATTTCCTCCAAAATTCTTGCACAATTCCCAAGATTGATCATCTCACTGCATGTAACACCTTTACACTAAAGACTAGTATACAACTGATGTTACACAAACTTGGAATCTCCACCACAATTGGGGAACTTGAATTCTATGCATGCATTAGGTATTTTAGGTTGATTGATTAGTTAACTAGATGATCATTGAGTTTGACTGAAGTCTCACTACACAACTAACCTTTCACTAGTTCCTCCAATAGTTAGAACTAGTTTAACTAAAAATAACTTGAAATAAATGATCTTGATTGCTACAAATTAGAAATCACACATGCTTAACTGAACTCTAACTCCTCTAACTCAAATTTACTGATCTAACTGTGTGACAATAGTCATGTCACACAAGTTAACTACATCCAAGTTGTCTGCATATTTGGAAATTCAGTTTTTCTTAATTTAACCAAGGCAAAATCAAATTGAGACTTTCTTGCTGCATTTTTCAACATCCTTTCATCTCGTTATATTTAACAAATTATCCTTTGGTTCTATGCCTACTTCAGGTATTAATATATTAGATAAATTGAATATCTTCACCCTCATTTCCTCTAGGAACATGTCTCAGGCCTTTTTGAGGGAGGTGGGGTATATTTCCATAGACTCTTCCTTCAGATTTTTGAAGGGCCATATTTCTCTATGTTATTTTATGG
>APFE031724339.1:0-24483 GCA_000404065.3 Pinus taeda
TATATGTATTACTAGCACATGTATGAACGATGTCCCGTTCTTGTATTCATGGCCATACATGAAAGTTTATTTGACATATTTTTGAAATAGTGTGTAACATCCACGAGACTAAACAAAATTAGTCACCACTAATACTTTTCTAGAAGTTTCTAGGAAGTGATTTGACATTTCCTTATGAATATTTACTTCTAGAACTTCTCAAAAGGGGGGTAAACTTCATGGATAGTTATCTTCTAACAAACTGCCCATAATTCTACCAGATCAATGCCATTAGATGTGAAATTGAAGGTGAGAATTCCAAAATGCGGTCATAACATAAAAAGAGATAAAAATGACCAACTTAGATTGTTGTAAAAATTGCCACGTGCAAATTATTATGTTTTGATCGTTTAGCGTGCACATGTTTGGACAATTATTGAAGTAGTGCTCCATTATTTTTAGTATGTTTTGACCTTGTCTACCTCACACATGTGGAGAAAGGTTGGTTAGGAAAAAAAATAAAAATATATAAATGTATATAATTTTGAGGAATTAATACTTGAAATTCAACCAAAATAGATAAAAAATCTCCACTAGTCACTAGGACAACGTCTATGAGTGAATTCAATATGACTTTGGTCAAAATGGAAGAACAACAAAAGTGAATTGATCATAAGTATGACACCCTTCAACAAAAGTTAAGGGAGAAGCATGCACTGTTAGAAGACATATCAATCAAAATGACAATATCATACAACAAGATCAAGCGAAGCTAAAGAGCTTGGTTGAAAAAAATCATGATGAACTAAAAGATTTATTCACTATATTAGAAATTCTCATAACGAACCTTGCCACATCACAAACACAACTAGTCCACAACAAAATACTTCCAATGCACCAAGCTCATTTAACATACCAAATTCACAAATAAATATACGTTCAAGCTCGTCTAACACTCCAAACCCACATATAAATATACCTCATCATGGCATGATGATTCTAGCCAATTCCCACCATATAGCCAACTATTCCTTACATATCCACCAAGAGAAAAAATGGAATTATCAAAATAAATGAGAATGAAAAAAAAATTGTAGCCCAGTTCAACAAAGGAAAAGTATATTTTAGAATCTATGGTATTTCTAATGAGGATGAAAAAATAAGATATCAGCCATGCAACCAGAAGTGTAACACCCCCTCTCAGGTCTACTGAAAGTAACCATGCCAACCGGGGTAAACATGAGGAGAGATGCTACTACAATCACATTCGACCTCCTATGTCACCTTAAGGAAGTGGAATCGATAGAACATCACATACAATCATCCAACATCATCAACAGAACCCTCAGGAGACAAGTCAACCACTCAAACAACCTATCCCTAGGTCCCACTGCTATTATACAGCTCTTAGGCCTTAGTCGCTCTCATGCTATGGGTAAGGGAGTGACTAGACATCCAAATTGGCTCTCACAGGCATACCTGCCAAAGAATGTGGAATAAAATTGCTAGTTCTGTGCGGATGACCCTAGGATGTAAGCCACTTTTCTAGCCCAGAATCCTAGCCTCTACCCACAACTTGTTGTAACTTCTAGAATTAATTAAAAACATGATAACAAAGTTGATTAATCAAAACCACCCTCAGTACTAGGCTTGAGCATCCCCAACTAGGACTGACATTCTGTCAAACAATTGGCATCAATGCAACCTATAGGTAGAGGATACAAGAAATAGAATAAATGATTGAAACAACTTATGAAACATAACCAGAAGAATCAGTTCCTTCTTCATTGAACTACTACATCATAAATTAGGTCTTGCATCCATCCATTTAATAGTTACAATTAAATACATGAAATAACCATGACATAAACTAGTCATTCAACCATGCCTATAACCAGCATAGAACCATATAAATATCAAAGATATGACAACCATTAAATCCACATATAAATCAATGAAAAATTAAGAGAATTTAGCTTTTATTAATCATAGGCAAATCCGACCAGGTTCAGAACTTCCACGTACCAGCCAACCACAGACATGGCTGAACCAAATCTTTCTTTTAGCCAGTCACCCTCGTGCCATATTCCAAGCATGAATGTGGGATCTCATAGAACAACCAATCCAAGAACAACCAAGGGAATCCAGAGGTTAAACCACCTACACCCTCACCAAACCGTGATCACACCAAAACCGGTGCTCCGATCACAACCAAATAGAACTTGGAATGCCATCTAGAATCCATCACTATCCTTGAGGGACTTTATGTCGCCTTGTTTTTCAAGCTTTACCGCAATCCAAACTGGATCACTAGGCCCTAAACTGAGACCAGTCTCTTAGGATTTACCGCAATCCAAACCTGAATCACTAGGCCATAAACCGAGACTTCTCCCTCAGTTTTTACCGTGCATCCTGCCAAAACCGGTTAAGGGATTCCTAGGCCTTTGGGAATGGAAATTGAGACCAGCTTCGCCCCAGATTCCAAAATCCATCTAGAAAACCAAAGATAAAAAACTGAAATACATCCCAACATACCATGGCATCCATAAAAAGGCTAGGCTAGGCTAAAATCCACTTTCATACTTGGAAAAACCATGCCACTAACATCAAGAGAACCATACACCAACATGCAAAGCCATGCATGTCCAAACCAGCTAGGTAATCAGACATGCGAAAGGTTACCTGCAAGTATTCCTGCTGAAGTTGCTTGAGTCCTGCTTTCCTTTCCTTGATCCTTGCTTTCATTCCTTTCCTTTTTCTTTCTTTTCCTTCTTTGATCCAAAGCTAGAGTGCTCCAAGAAAAATCTAAGTGACCAAGAGTGAGAGAGAGAGAGAATAATGAGAGAGCTCTAAAGCTAAAATTACAAAAGATTACACTGACCAAACTTGAGCCAAGAGCTTGCCCACTAATCCTCAGAAGCCTTTTTATTAATGAGGTCTCTAATTTCTTCATTTTCCATTATTTTTCTTCAATTTCTTCTTCACATGAAACCTGTGACCTTTTACCTCCTTTTCTCCTAATTTCCTTTATTTTCATAAATAAATGTGCTAAAAATGCTATTTTTCCTTTTAGTGCCTTTGCCTTAGCCTTTGCCAATTTTCCTTAGCCAAAACACACATCTAGTGATGCCCACTAGGATATATTTGCCCAACATTCATCTTGGAATAAGTCTCCCTTACTCGTGGTCTTATTTTTGCCTTTATTTACATTATTACATAAAAAATTTACCAGTGTTGTTACAGAATCCCCCCCCGGGGAATAGCATCCTCGTTGTTAAACAACACCAAGACCTCAACAAAACCATGAAAAAACAAACATACTGCCCATGGAGCTTTATAACTTAGCTCGTTGCATTATTTACAATGAATGATCTACTTAAAAACAAAACATGATGACAACATGACAATATAATAACCATACCGCATCTTGGAGCTTTATAACACAACTCATTATGGTATTTACAATAATCACATATACACATTTTCTAAACCAAAAAACAAGGAATACGATACCTGTATTAATCAACAAGGGAATCTAGAGGCTCACGCCTCCACCCTCCAAGTAATACCAAGATTCACCTCCTTCCCAGGAAGTCTAGAATCCATTATCACAGTCAAAGCTGCATCCTATATCCAACGCTACAATCCTGTGCCACTTGTCCCGTCAGTGAACAATTACTGACTCATTGTTCCAAGGCACACTTTCAATGTCCATCTGATTCCATCTGGCAATGCTAATGACCAAAAAAAATATATTTGCACCCTTCCCTTCTTTGCTACACAGTCCCTTGATAAATCCAGTCACCCCCTTTTGTGCAGTCACTCACCTTCCAATTTCCCTAGAATCCCCTATCCCAGGCGATCCATCCCTTGGAAAGGCTTCCTTGCATCAGAGGATACAAAACCAAGGAATATACCTGCCCCAAAACCATCATACCGATCATAGCATGCTCATGGAAATCAATGGACACTATTGGGTACGAGTGCCCCACAATGGCCCTGCTCCTGAAGCACTCTACCAACATACTATTGCATGTTCCAATTTCTTTTGCTGCTGCTAACAATCCTTGCAGTTGATTTCAACCACCCAATAGGGCATGTTCATGCATTCTTGTTCCAATCACATATTTTCCATTAGATCCAAATAAATTGAAATAACCTCAAATCATACCTCATTAGTATCTCGCCAGGAAGGTACACTTGTAATCTTGTTCACTTCTTGTCACAACAATTCAAACTAGCATATTTGACAAATCAACATGTATAAAAATATCACATAAGGTTAGCTCACAATATAACCATCAAATCATAAATCACATGTAACCATCATAACCAGAATCATAGATCACATATAATCATCATATACCATATTTATAAATCACATGCATGATAAAACTAAAATAGAATGTTGATACTTATCCTTTAATCAATCCTTAGCTTCTAATATTGTCGTTATTCTATATGCATTTCGGATCGGTTGCCACACCAGACAAACACCCAATGCCTTCTCCTCAACCATGTGCACATACAAATAGTGTGCATCACACACATCCATCTACACACGTCATACAAAACCATGCAATACATGCATCTGCACCAGTACCATATGTACCACATGTACATAGTACCACCTATACACTGCAACCACCTACACAATGTGTGCACAACATCACATGTACATGGCACCACCTGTACAACATGTACACAATGCCACATGTACATTGCACCACTGTATAACATGTACATAATACCAAATGTACTCAACATCACATGCACGATATGTGCACGAAACCACATATACATAGCATCAAACGCATGACATGTACACAACACCACATGCACACAACACCACATTCTCACAACACAACTTGTACAATCATGCACACAACACTATATGTACAACATGCATAGAACACCAGATGTACATAACACTGCATATCCAACATGTACATAGCATCATCTGTACACAACACTACATATCCAACATGTGCATAACACCATATGCACACAACACCACATATCCATCATGTACATAGCACCATCTATACCCAACACTTCATATGCAATATTCATACAACACTATCTGTACCATCTTGACATTCAAAAGCACACTGTCTCTACCAAGAAACCTTGCTCCCAGATTCTTAGCTATGCTTGTCTCAGCATGTCGTATACCACACTACTTTCATTTCGCTGATGTATCCTTCCACATTACCTGTCATAAACATATGCATAATACAAGTATAAAATATCAATTCATATCCACATGATACTGACCTCGTATATTTGTTGTGACTACTCTTCCCACTTGATTCCTCGTGAACCAAGAATTTCTTCATGCCATTCACCTGCATAAGAAATCATTCCTCCACAAGAATGATCCCTAAGAACCCTGTTAGAAAGTGACAACATACACACATACATATATAATCATTAGCATAAAACAATCATCATCATGTCAGACAACGACATACATACATACATGCATACATATATAAACATCAACATAATCATGATCATGACATAATTACCAGATAACATAAGGTTTAGGTTAAGATAAATTCCTTTTTCTGTTTACAACATGTACAACATTTAGAACAATCGTTCCCAACATAACCAAGGCATCTGACACCTCATATCCATTTAATTTACCTTTTCTAGTTACCTTTCACATGTTTGCACTGCCACCATCCATTTACCACTATGGACCAACTAGTCCAACCGATTGTTATAGTCTTACCTTCCACTGCGCTTACTCATGCACATAGCTTCATCTGAGTCTTAGCTTACATGTTGGGTACCACACGAATTTCCTCGAGCTCCCCTAACTTTCCTCTTTCCCAACCAATTCCCAAGACTCAAAACAAAAAAGGCAACCTAGGAAACAAATAAGAAGAAGATCATGAAAACCCATCACAATAATAAGACACTGCAGCAAAGTGGCATAGCCATGCACAGAAACTTGCAAAATCGCAAATCAAGCGCAACAATCACAAAATACCAAAAGCACAAGAATAACAATAGATACCATTACTCAATCCCCATGGTTCCCAGTGCTTCCAATGGAAAGTTCAACCTGAGCCTTCTTCAAGATTCATGACAATATCTCTTGCCATGCAACTCCCTACATTATACTTCCATAAACGCATGCTGTCAGTGCATAAATAAACATAACAATACATCAGCTACCTTATCTTGTCGTTCCAAGCTTGTTGCCTTGCAAATAAACACATCCACGACATCTCTCAAGGGACTCCATTTGTCTTGACAGATACACCTGTAACTAGAGACTAGCTAATATACCTGTCAAGTACATGTTCATGAATCTAGCACACATCCACATAATGTCAACAAAATCAAGGTTAAGAAGACTCCCTGTATGTAGAGCACTTATTTGTTTGGAATTAGGGTTTCCAAACCTAGACAAATAAATTCTTTCCCAATTCCTTTCTTTTACCTTTTTCCTTGCTGCAATCGAAGCTTACTATGTGTTGTCGCATCACCCAACTGTTAGTTATATAAACACATCAATTTTCACCTTGTCACACTAATACCAAGCAAATTTCTTGCAACTCCTCTCACATTTCAACCACATGTTCCACATATCAAGACAATCATATCTATCAATTTGAAATCAGCCTTTACCAGGGCTAACAATCATGTCGTAATCCATATTCAATTCATAGTCATCAGTCATAATACATAATGCTATAACTATCACCTATCATACTAAAGTACATGTCAGTTATCTCAACTCATATTTATTAGCACAATCATCTTAAAACAAGATCATTTGAACACATACTCATATTATGCAACTGAACAAGCATTCAACCAACTTGCAACATACCATGTTAAATAAATCAACTAGACGACATAATCAAACAGACAAGCACCAAATATACAACATAAGCAAACTCATACCTTTTTATGTCTCAGGGGAGGCTATCTTGTCTGCACAATCAATCTATTTAGCATGATATAACTTGAGAACATATCAACTCAAACATAAATAAGATCGTGATATCCAAAATATTCACTATATAACATGTTTACATTATAACTCATACACAATTATCGTTCACACATATGCAAAGTCAATCTAGATTAGTACAAAACCATATCACAAATATGTCTGCTCATACCTGAATATCGTAACCATAACCATCTGCATAGGCCAATCCAATTTAGCATGATACATACAACATCAAGGTATAAATTGTTTAGCCCTAATCATCAATCTAAACATCATTCTCATCAACAACATATAACATAATCATCAAGTTATCTAATATAAAACAACAATAGCAATGCATACAACTACAAGGTACTATCATTCTTGACTATCCGACACATGTGCATATAATGTTAGGTCCCTATACTACTAGTGTAGCCCCTTATTGTTATTAGTGAAACCCCCTTATTATATTGTTGTGCCCATGTAGTCCCCATATTGTTATTATTGTGCCCCATAGAAGCCCACTATTGTTGTTGTTGTGCCCTTACATTATTATTGTTATGTCGGCTCTGATTATATTATGACCCCTTAGACTCCTAGAAATAGAAGGAGGTCTCGTCATTTGTATCATCCAAGAATTGTTCATTTGTGTAATGTAAAGGAGGTTTTCCCTCGAAAAGGCTAACTTTTAAGTTGTTGATATATCTTTTCTATCTTTTTATGAGTTGGTTTCATAACATTTGGTATCAGAGCTTTGGATTCTAGGGTTTCGCTGCTCCAAACATGTCATCGTGGAATTTTCACTATAAAGTTTTCTCTATGAAGTTTCAAAAGCTAAACAAAAAACCCATTTGAGCCAAACTCATTTTGAACCTCGGGTACGAATTGCAGATCTTGTCTCTCTATATTTTCGGAGATATGATCTGAGGAAGTTAGGGTTTTTGCAAGTTCCAGAATTCCATCTCAAATAGGGCATCGTGGATTTTTTTCTATAATTTTATTTCTACAAAGTTTCAGACTCTGAAATTAAAACTCATTTGAGCTGAAATCTTGGTGAATCTCAGGCCCAAATTTCAGATCTTGTTTTCCTATATTTTCAGAGATATGGTCCAATACATTTAGGGTTTTTGTAGGCTCCCGAATTACATCCCA
This sequence comes from Pinus taeda, assembly GCA_000404065.3. Classification (NCBI taxonomy): domain Eukaryota; kingdom Viridiplantae; phylum Streptophyta; class Pinopsida; order Pinales; family Pinaceae; genus Pinus; species Pinus taeda. Next base: position 8,090 of record APFE031724339.1, read on the forward strand.
AACAGGTGACCTTCGTACAAGTTCGCTCTACTGAAAAAGTATATAATCAGGTCAGCTTGGGAGATTGGGCATAACTCTTTCTTGGAGAATCCAATTTCGATCAGATTTGTGGCATTGGAAGGAGGACGCAGAGGGTTACCGCAGATCGCAATTCTAGACCTTGGAGATACTAACTTTCAGAGATAGAACAGATTCAAGATCAAGATCCTAAAAGAAAGAAAAAGAATGACTCGAATCAAGAAAACAGAAACACCTAGTAATCAAAATTGGAAGGATGATTTGAAGAATGCGATCAAAGCTAAGATAAATAGTTTTATCTATGCCATGGAAGCTGATATCGATGGTATGGAAGCATATTGGAAGAAAGTCATGGAAGAGTTGATGAAAGACATGGAAGGTTTGAAGGAAGGTGGGACAAAGCTACTACAAGAAATGCCTCCTATTGGAAAAAAGGTGGTAGAGGAAAATCATGATGAGAACAAAAGTAATGTTAATCATGATTCCATAGAATCTAATGTTGGATTGAAGACCCATCATATTCCAAAGATAGATATGAAGAAGTTTTATGGTAAGGATCTCGTAACATGGATACTACATATGGAGAAATATTTTGATCTACATAATGTGGAAAACACACAAAAGATACGTGTTGCATCTTTATATTTAGAACCGAATTAGTTTGTATGGTGTAGAGGGATTTCTTCTCGTAAACAACTTGTCACCTGGTCAATTTTCACAGAGGAAATGATAACACATTATGAGGATACAAAGAGCAACACCTTCTTTATCCAATTAATAAATCTCAAACAAAAGGGTTCAATGGCAGAGCACATTGAGGACTTCCAAAAATTGAATATAAGGGTGAATGTTATTCCAGAGAAGCATATGATTGAAGTCTTCATAGGGAATTTAAATGATAACATCTAACATGAGGTTCGCCTTTGGGAACTTGATTCATTGGAGAAGGCATACAAGTTGGAAAGAGAAATTGAAAGCAAAATTATGGCAACAAGGAAGCCTACCACTCATAACTATAAAGATGGAATTGTTGTTGCTCCTAGCCTTTCACCACCTACAAGGTTGACACCACAAAAATTGGAAGAAAAAGGAGAAAACAAGCTTTGTTACAATTATGATAGCAAATACACTAGAAACCATAAGTGTGCTGAGAAAAAATTATTTTACATTGATTATGAAGAGGAGGAAGAAAAGGATCAAGAAACGTCAAAAGAAGAGGATATACACCAGGAACCAACCCCAGAGAAAGAAGAAATGAATCCGATCATATCTTGTAATGCATTGGCATGAATTACCACTCCTCAAACTCTCAAGATAGAAGGACATATCAAGAAGAAAAAGGATAACCTCACTTTCGCACAGAATCAAATGAAACAACAGGCATATCAACATCACAGCGAAAGAAGTTTTGATATAGGCGACTGGGTATTTTTATGAATACAACGATACAAACAAAGGTCCCTCAAGCAAGCTAAGAAGGATAATAAATTATCACCAAAGTACTATGGTCCTTACAAGGTGCTTCAAAAGATTGGTACTATGGCATACAAATTGTAGCTTCCTGCATCTTCCTGAGTGCCCCCAATTTTCAATGTTTCATGCTTAAAGAAGGTTATAGGTGACAAGCTCCCACTTCAAACAATATTGTCGGAACTTGATGAGGAAGGAAAAATCATATTGGAACCTGAAGTAGTCACGGAAACGAGAACCCGATTGCCACAAAATCGATCAATTTCAGAGTATCTCCTCAAGTGGAAGAACTTACCCGTTGAAGATTCCACATGAGCGGATGATAATTTTATACGGAATCATCCAGAACTACTCATCATTGAGGACAACACTTTTTGAGGGAGAGGGGCATGTTAGGTCCCTATACTACTAGTGTAAACCCTTATTGTTATTAGTGCAACCCCCTTATTATATTGTTGTACCCATGTAGTCCCCATATTGTTATTATTGTGTCCCATAGAAGCCCGCTATTGTTATTGTTGTGCCCTTACATTATTATTGTTATGTCGACTCTGATTATATTATGACCCCTTGGACTCCTATATATAGAAAGGAGGTATTGTCATTTGTATCATCCAAGAATTGTTCATTTGTGTAATGTAAATGAGGTCTCCCCCTTGAGAGGCTGATTTTTAAGTCGTTGATATATCTTTTCTATCTTTTTGTGAGCTAGTTTCATAACATATAACTACACTAATCAACTAACATCTATCATGAATGTAACCATAACATCAAAAGACATGTACATAACTTAATGTATATAAACAATCATTTACTTACATACCTGCATGTCAAACATACAATACGTATACGATGATTTTCTCTTACCCCAAAGTCCAATGCTGCAACCTCATTATTATGCTCTGCACCTCCTGCTCTATCTCAACCAACACATTAGCATCATAACATACCAATATCACCCTTATGACCTAAATTTCATACCATGACTTCACAAGGAATGTTTGACCTACTATTCATGCATAACTATAACCAATACCATACATGCATGACCACAACCATCACTCCATTGTACACATTGCCTCATGTAACTATCAACCTACATAAGCAATGCTTAATCAATAACACACGCTTAACCGCATGTAGTCAAGCATAATCGATCATTTCTTGTAATCAAACTACAAGATTGATTCATGTAATCAAATTACCAAGAATGCAACCCAAAATACAAGGATGTAATCAAGCTGCATATACTCATGTAACTGGTCATATACTCCTGACGATGCATTCCATAAAATCAACATGAAGTTCCTCATGACAGCCTTACTACAACCATGATCAATCGTTATGCAATGCTACAAGAACATGGAATGCAAGTGTAAGAAACACAGATGCAACTGACATGCATGCATTACCAACACTTTCACCCAAGGAGAGTGCAACCACGCTCTGATACCACTTTGTGGTATCAGATATGACCTAAAGAGAGTGCAATCACACTCTGATACCACTCTGTAACACCCCCTCCTAGGTCTACCCAAAGTAACCATGCCAGCAGGGGTAAACATGAGGAGAGATGCTACTACAATAAGATTCAACCTCCTTAATCACCTTAAGGAAGTGGAATAAACAGAATATCACATACAGTCATCCAACATCATCAACAAAACCATCAAGAGACAAGTCAACCACTCATACAACCTATCCCTGGGTCCCACTGCTATTCTACAACTCTTAGTCCATAGTCGTTCTCATGCTATGGGCAAGGGAGAGACTGGAAACCCAAAGTCGCTCTCACAGGCTTTCCTGCCAGCAACTGTGGACCAAAATTGCTAGTTCTATGCTCGTGACTCTAGGATTTAAGCCACTTCCCTAAACTAGAATCCTGGCCTCTGCCTAGAACTTGTTGTAACTTCTAGAATTCATTAAAAACCTGATAAAATGTTTCTTAATAAAAAAGCACCCTTAGGACTAGGCCTAAGTATCCCCAACCAGGGCTGACATTTTGTCGAACACTTGGCATCAATGCAACCTACAGGTCTAGGATACAAGACAGAGCATAAACGACTGAAACAACTTATGAAACATAACCAGAAGGATCACTTCCTTCTCCATTGAACTAATACATCATCAATTAGGTCTTGAATCCATCCATTTACCAGTTACAAGTAAATACATGAAATAAACATGGCATAAACCAATCATTCAACCATGCTTATAACCAACATAAAACCATATAAATATCAGAGGTATGACTCCCATTAAATCCACATATAAATCAGTACAAAAGTAAGAGAACTTAGCTTTTATTAATCATAGGAAAATTCAACTAGGTTCGAGGCTTCCATGTACCACCCGACCATAGACATGGTTGAACCAAATCTCTCTTTTAGTTAGTCACCCCTGTGTCATATTCCAAGCATGAATGTGGGATCTCATAGAACAACCAATCCAAGAAAAACCAAGGGAATCTAGAGGTTAAACCACCTCCACCCTCACCAAACTGTGATCACACATAAACTGGTGCTCTGATCACAACCAAACATAACTTGGAATGCCATCCATAATCCGTCACTATCCTTGAAGAAATTTCCATCTCCTTGTCTCTTAGGCTTTACTGCAATCCAAACTGGATCACTAGGCCCTAAACCGAGACCAGTCTCTCAGACTTTACCGCAATCCAAACCTGGATTACTAAGCCCTAAATCGAGACTTCTCCCTTAGGCTTTACCGTGTATCCTGCCAAAACTGGACAAGGGATTCCTAGGCCTTTGGGAATGGAACTTGAGACCATCCCCATCCTGAGTTCAAAAATCCATCCAACAAACCAAAGCTCAAAAACTGAAATACATCCTAACATACCATGGCATCCGGAAAAAAGGCCAGGCTAGGCTGAAATCCACTATCATAACCTGGCAAAACCATGCCACCGAAAGCAAGAGAAGCATACACCAACATGCAAAGCCATGCATGTCTAAACCAGCTAGGAAATCACACATGCAAAAGGTTACTTGCAAGTATTCTTGTTGAAGCTGCTTGAGTCTTGCATTCCTTTCCTTGTTCCTTGCTTTCCTTCCTTTCCTTTTGCTTGATTTTCCTTCCTTGATCCAAAGCTAGAGTGCTCTAAGAAAAATCTAAGTGACCAAAAGTGAGAGAGAGAGCTCTAAAACTATACTGACAAAAGGTTACATTGACCAAACTTGAGCCAAGACATTGCCCATTGATCCTGTTATCCTTGAAAATTGCATTGCCAAAAAATTGTTTAGCCTAGCTTAAGGACAGGGTGTTTTTGCAGCGCATGAATCCTTTTTAGCAGTTTCGCAGCGCAAAATGTTCAAGTGATTTCATAGCGCATAATTCATATTTTGCACTGGCTGCGCTACGAAACACCATGGAAGGAATTAAGCAGTGAGGCTAATATACCAGTTTCTCTGGTTCATGTTGACGATTCTGAGTCTCCAGAGGATCAAGATGGGCAAATAAATTTTTCTAATGAATCCTCGTTGGATTTCAGGAATGATGAGCAGATCCATGTTACTAATGAAGTGCATAACATTGGTCATGCCACATTAGAGGAGGGATTGGCTCAAACCCAAGGCTTATCACTAATTTCTTCAGCTGTTGATGTTATTCAAGTTCATTATCGTTGGCTATAGAAACGAAACGTGAAGGCTTTCGCCACAGTTTAAATACCTGGTGTCTATCACCATTTCCGGTCTTCAATACTCCTGCTCGTTGGTATAAATAATAAAGCCATGGTTTTGTGTCTCAGGTTTTCTATGGGTGGAAATCAATGTCCTATTTGCTTGGAGCCTATAACAGCGGATGCATTTCTGGATCTATATAAGTTCTGCTATCATTGTATACTACAGTGGTCTGAAGTGCTTTCCAACCAACAACATAAAGCCTTTTCACATCTGCCTTACCCTCTTTGCAAGATGCAATATACCTCAATAATACATAATTTTATTGGTCCAACATTTCAATGCCACTATGTCTCAAAGTTGCCTGCAAAGAGCTTTGACTTGTCAGAAGCAACACGTACAACAATAGCGAATGCTGCTGCGGGGATGGTTTCATCTCTTATTTCTGGTGTTTACTTTGTGCCACTTGATGTGGTTAGACAAGACAAGATTTCATGTTATTGGAGCAATTCTTTTTCTGTTCAGTTCGCCTTGCTGCATCCTATAGCTGTTGTAAAAACAAGAATTCAGGTTTCTGGAGCTGGGTTTGCTCAAACAAATGGTCTTCTTGTTTTCAGAAATATATTGAGGAATGATGGAATTCCTGGTCTTTTTCGAGGATATGGTACATCTGCAATAGGATCTTTACCTGGCATAGTGGTTTGTCTAACTAGCTTGGAGATGACAAAGGACTCTGTTTTGAAACTGCTCCAGAAACCAGAGACATACCTAAAGCAGACCGATCAGATGGAAATACCAAGATTTGGCGTTGTCTAAGTTGCACCTATGATAATCCAGAGCATGTTTCTACATGTGGCATGTGCAGAACAACTAGAAAAGCTTCTTTTGAAGAATCCCAGGAAGAAGCAACAGTGAAAGCTGTTGAACAGGATGGTAACGAGCTAAGTGTTGCAAAGGCTGGGGACAGCGACCGCTTTCACTAAATGATGCAGAATCAATGTGACTTAATGCCATTGTGGCAATATTAAAGGACACTTCTCATTATCACACTAATGCTTTTGCTGACACTAATATGAGTGTGGTGAGGACAGATCGATCCTTGCCTTACTATGCTGGGGATGACAACCCAAATCTGGATCGATTTAGGGACATATTGTTTACCTACTCCTTTTATAATTTTGATCTTGGATACTGCCAGGGTATGAGTGATCCATTGTCTCCTATACTCCTTGTTATGGAGGATGAATCAGAGGCTTTCTGGTGTTTTTTTGCTTTAATGGAGCGCTTAGGCCCAAATTTGGACCGGGATCAAAATGGAATGCATTCACAGCTTTTGGCTCTTTCAAAGCTAGTAGAGATATTGGACAACCCTTTACATAACTACTTTAAGCAGGCAGATTGCCTCAACTATTTCTATTGCTTCCGATGGATTCTTATACAGTTTAAAAGAGAATTTGAGTATGATAAGGTGATGCGACTATGGGAGGTTTTATGGACACACTACTTATCAGAGCACTTCCATCTTTACATGTGTGTTGCACTTCTTAAGCGCCATCGGAAAAAATAATAGAGGAGAAAATGGACTTCGACACTCTATTAAAGTTCATTAATGAACTCAGTTGTCATATTGATCTCGAAGCAACATTGCGAGATACAGAGGCACTTTGTGTCTGTGCTGGTGATGCGGGCTCTGCATGTATACCCCTAGGAACACCACCTTCTTTTCCTATTAACAGTGATGCATATTAGAAATTTATGCACAGTACCTTTTTTTTTCCAAGTAATTATACCACTTGTGATTCTGGGCAATTATTTACATTGGGAGATACATCTACTATCAAGGAACCGCCCTTAACCTTTTGTGGATTTAGCACTCCATGTTTGTATTATAATCAAGATGCCTACTTCATGGCCCGTTCAAATGATTTTTCCAGTGTTTGACATTATAAAAATGATGATTTATCATTCGCATGGAGCAGCTGCACTTGGCAAAAGTATGGGGAACTAACCAACTCCGTTATCATGAGAGACCGTCTCTCGGGCCAGCCTCGGGGATTTGGGTTTGTGACTTATGCTGCCACGTCTGTCGTGGATAAGGTTATAGATGACAAGCATGTCCTTGATGGAAAAACGGTGGAAATTAAATTAAACCGACCCTAAGAGAAAAGGCAAAAAGAAGCTACAGCTATTGCAATCTGCCCCAAAAGAATATCCCGTAACTGTTGATGGGAAGACAATTTCGCATGGTAAACCACATTATACGAAGGCAAAGGGTGGTGATACATCTACTGCAGAGTCGGGGTCAGATGTAGATGATGTTGTCTCTCCTAAAGTACACAGGGGCCCTAGACTTTCTCGGTTAACTCCTGTTCATGAGGAAGGCAAGGTTGCTTAGCAAGCAAATTCCTCTGATGGATTTTCGGAGTATGAATCTGTTCCTATGGTTGACAAGGCTGTGGATATTAGTTGGAAACAAAAGTGTTATGGAGAAAATTTTCCGGTATCGAAAGATGTCTTCCTACCCGTAGATGATCTTAAAACACCCCAGGGGATCGTTGTGCATATTACGGCATTTTTTATGGCCTTCATTATGAGAATACTTGCTGTATTCAATTTTGCTACAGATGGCATCAAAAAGAAAGTGTCAAGTGGAAACATGAATGCAGAGCTGAAGTCCAAGACCATAGCATATAATTATGAGACTGAGCCTTAGGAGGAATCTCAGCATCCTACTACATGTGAGTTCATTGCTAAAGATGTTCTTCCATCTGTTCTAAAGCGTCTTCAGGAGTTGGAAGATAAGGTCAATGAGGTTAGTGCAAAGCCTCCTCAAATGCCAGAAGAAAAGAAGGAATTATTGAATGCTGCTACAAGCCGGATTCATGCTTTAGAAACTGAGCTGGAAGCAACAAAGAAGGCATTGAAGGAAGCACTTGCTAAACAGGAAGAGCTTATTGAATCCATGGAGAAAATGAAGGAACTTCAATTTCGTAAAAGGAGATTTTGTTGGTGAAGCATATCCTCTGAACTACAGTATCTGGTGTTTGATTTAAATGGCTGCTGCCCTTGTTTTACTTCTCCGAAGATTCTTTCAGCTTGATGATTTTGAAGTCACGACTATATTGACTTGAGAAGAGAAAGTTGTGACTGGACTTTGGAATGTGTGTGTGAGGTTTTTGGAATATTGCAAAGTTAAAATGGTTATTCTTTGGCGAATGTATGCCTGCTCCTTTTTTTAGGCAATGAAATTGAAGATAAGGTATACAAACAGAGTAGAGTCTTGGCTATAGAGGATAAGCCACAAACTGAACATGAGAAAGCTATCGAACAAGATAATCAAACTTGTAATCAGCTTCCTGTTGAAGTGTGCCTCTGCCAAATGTAAGTACAGTTCAGAATTTTCAGAAAGTGGAAGACTGTGTTTTTTTTAATTTACACAGCAGTTTCGTAGCGCGCTACGAAACTGCTGTAGGTGATGGTTTTAAACGTAGAGCAGCTATTTGATATTATGAGCGGGAATTTTAAAGAGAGACACCTGTCCATCAATCCCGCCTACAACACATCAGAAACATAGCAGCGGTACATACCTTGGGTTATTAAAGATTTCAAACATGCTATTATATATTCGAGCAGATTGAGGAAAACAGGGACCGTGGAAACAGGGCACACATCTTCATCAAATAATGAGTCATCTGCATAGTTGGAATCCAAGGCAGCTCGTTCAGTGAATGCTTCTCAAATGCATTTTAGCCACTACAGAAATAGTACAAGTGTCAAAGCTCAAGAAGGAATCATGCACACGAGGAGATAGAATTAGAGTTTGAATAGGAATAGGACTCTATGTATTTAAAGCACAATACCTTTGTATTTAATAAGTTAGTTTAAATATAGATAAGGTAATTAATGATAGGTTATCGAGCTCCCCTCATGCTCGAGGAGGAAACTCAAGGTAGTCTAGCTTTGTTTTCCTATATATAGGAAAAACTCTGATGTAAAAGGGGTTGGATACTTATGCAAAAGACAGAGCTTTTATTGGTTTATGTATAAAGCTTTTTACAGTAATAGAAAGACTGTTTTATTCTTCCCAAGATTCATAATGTGTTAAAATGCTCAAGATGTTGGTGGTTTTGTCTTACCAAATGTAAGTTTTGCAGCTTTATGAGTATGCACTCACTCTGAATTCACCTAGTGCTCAGACTTCCTGTGTATACTTGTAAGTTGAGGTTCTTGTCCTTCACGTTTTACAGCTCCTTAGGTACACAATCACTCTGAATTCACCTAGTGCTCAGACTTCCTGTGTGTACTTATCAGTTGATGGTTATTTGATGAATGTCTTGAATGTTTAAACATTACATGCCTTGGCTTCTATGAATGAACAGGTAATAGTTTACTAAAAGATGTTTGACTCCATGAGCCCAATGGAAGAAATGTTATGCAGTCTGTCCAACCAGCAAGTTTAATAAATTTTCATTTCAAGAGTTAGCCCTCTTTGTGCTTAAAGATCAATCAATAGTTTATTTTTGAGAGAGCCCTCTCAGGTTAGGGAGGCTAATCCCTAGCTAAAAGTCTGGTCTGAAATAGTTACATAAGGTCTTACTGAGTAGCAGCCATCAGTATTGGTTTTGTGATAACAGGTCTCATGGTTGCTTCTTGCGCTTTCATTCATCTATTGTGACAAATTTTGTATAGTTTCAGTGGTTTTAGATTAAGTTTTGAATTTTGGCTACCATGCCCAATAATAGTGATTGAGTTTTGCCACTAGCATCTCATAGCAGTGCATAAACATACAATTTGTTTCACAGGCATTCATTATGCCTTAAGTTGTTACCATTCATTTTTGTAATTTTCTCTTAAACCCTTAAATAATGATGAATTAATGTTTCCCTGTTCACGTTCAAACTATGTTAATACCTTTTAGTTCCTGGACATGCATGGTTGTAGCTTTGACAAATGAGAGTGCTACAAGCAAGTCTATCTATTTTTCTCACAACACATCAGAGCTGATCTATATAACATAATTGTTGGTGGAAGAGCCTGAGAAATTGATAGGCCCACTTCTCACTGATACATATGTTACACTGTTGAAGGGAAGAAATGCATGGTATGGTGAATGGATTGCAAAGGGAGAAATTAGGCCAGACATGGGGTACAACATACAAGGAAAAGGAATGGTACAGGTTTAAATCCAACTTTGAGCTCAATCAATATTTTTATTTTTCTCTTTTATTTATTGTTGTAATACATGTTTCATAGTTTAAATGAGACATAGCAATGACAGAGTTGGAAAACTGATTTTGGAAAGCTTCCAAGGATACCCATAAGCTTTTTAGCAGTCCTTAGAATTCTTTAAAAGTAGGTTCACAATCAAAAGATGGCAGAGTATTTATGGTTCGAAATGCAGTGTCAAATTCCATATTGCATAAACATGAATGGCAACTTTTTGTTTTTGATAATATAAGGTGCACCAGTGATGGAAGCATTCTATGAATTGATTTCCAACCGATTTTAAGTGTCATTCACCAAGAGAGGAAAAAGGAGGTGGTTCCTGTGGAGCTATGCCCCATTCTTAAGACTCTATACAATATCTTTACAAAAAAGGTAATAATTTTTTGTTTTCTTATAAGGTTTCAGTGTAGAACAATCTTGTTACAAATGTAATATCCAAAAAAGTTGTCTTGCAAAAGTGTGAATAGGACATCTGATTCCCTTCCCCTAAACATGATCAAAGTTTATAATTTTTGAAATCTTGGCATGGACAATAATTTATATTCTACATTTGAGAAAGGATTGACTAGAGCAATTTTAACCTCTTAATGCAGGGAAGCATTAGCAGAAGCTATATTACAAGCCTTGAGAGATGAGAATATGTGTGATCCATGTCATCTTATTGAGATTGCTTCAATAAATAAATGCTCCATGCTTCAGTTTCCATGCACTCCGAAGACAGTCCAACTTGACAGGGAGTGAATTCTAGAGTGTTAAGATAATAAATTACAATATTTTGTGACGGGGTGTTAACGTCGTCAGAGATTTTCTTCAGTGATCAAAAATATAGTTGTCCCTTCATTTGAAGTATTTTTTCATGATTGTGTAATTGCATAATTGTTGTTCTAATCAATAGAACAACAATGCATTCCTGGATAAAAATGGTTGTTGGTACTAGCTAAAAGATTTAGGCAGATTGGGTAAGTATAGGAATTTTCCTTATGTAGTTGGTGATCAATTGTGTATAATCAAAGTTATCAATTTTTTATAATCAAATAAGGAAGACAACTTGTTGAGTAATATTTCCCTTGCTATTTTGTATGTTGCAAATCAAACCCTACATTTTACCCAGTTTACTGGTGCGCAGAAATTGAACATTTATTCTCTCCATCTTCCCCATCTAAAGGAAATGTGATAGAAAAACTAAGTTTTTCTTACTATTATTTTCCTATATGGAAAAAAGTCTACTTTCAATGCTTAATGTCTTACACCAAATAATTGAATCTTAATATTATACAATATATTGAAGGAATGATATTTAATAATGTTGCTTTCCTCAAAACTTTGATGTCAATGTTTCGGCATACTTCTAAACCCCATTTGTGTTCGTTACTCTCCTGCCTTCTCTGTCATTCATTTTTGACAATTACCCCCAATGACCACCAATGGATGCCTTATTTTATAGATCCCCTCTTGGAAAGGTGTGGCTCTCTCTAAGGCACCTCCAACAAACAGGGTATTTGATTAATATTCATACCCCAAGTCAAAAGTGTGTATAGTTCTACAAATAAAAAGTGGATAATGTAATAAATCCTTAGCATTTCTTCTACTTTCCGAGTGTTAGTTCTCTTGTCATCCAAGCTTCAGTCTTCTTCTCATCCTAGCTTTCCTTCCACAGATTAGTTTTATATTTATTTTGAAAAATGATAAGCAAACAATAATCACCGGCAACATAGAATTCATGGGAATATTGTCCATATACACACAGTTGGATGTATATGCACAAAGATCCAACAAGTATTTACTATTTAGTATAAAAAAATGGTCTCATGGTTGCTTATTATGCTTTCATCCATTTATTGTGACAAATTTTGTATAGTTTCAGTGGTTTTAGATTAAGTTTTGAATTTTGGCTACCATGCCCAATAATAATGATTGAGTGTTGCAACTAGCATCTCATAGCATTGCATAAACATACAATTTGTTTCATAGGCATTCATTATGCCTTAAGTTTTTATCATTCATGTTTGTAATTTTCTCTTAAACCATTAAATAATGATGAATTAATGTTTCCCTGTTCATGTTCAAACTATGTTAATGCTTTTTAGTTCTTGTACAGGCATGGTTGCAGCTTTGACAAATGAGATTGCTACAAGCAAGTCTGTCTATTTTTCTCACTGCACATCAAAGATGATCTATATAACACATTTCTTAGCAGAAGAGCCTGAGAAATTGACAGACGCACTTTTGGCAGATACATATGTTACACTGTTGAAGGGAAGAAATGCGTGGTATCGTCAATGGATTGCAAAGGGAGAAATTAGGCCAGAAATGGGGAAAAAATACAAGGAAAAGGAATGATACAGGTTTAAATCCAATTTTGAGCTCAAGAAATATTTTCCATTTTCTCTTTTATTTATTGCCGCAATACATGTTTCATATTTTAAATGAGACATAACAACCACAAAGTCGGAAAACTGCTTTTGGAAAACTTCCAAGGAGACCCATAAGCTTTTTAGTAGTCCTTGGCATGCTTTAAAAGTAAGTTCATAATACAAAGATGGTAGAGTATTTATGGTTGGAAATGCAGTATCAAATTCCATATTGCAGAAACATGAATATCTACTTTCTGTTTTTGATAATATAGGGTGTATCAGTTGTGGAAGCATTCTATGAATTGCTTTGCCAACCGAGTTTAAGTGTCATGCACACAGAGAGGAAAAATGAGGTAGTTCCTATGGAGCTATGCCACATTCTTAAGACTCTGTACAATATCCTTCTAAAAAGGTAATAATTTTATGTTTTCTTGTAAGGTTTCAATGTAGAAAAGTCTTGTTATGAATGACATATCCGAAAAATTTGTCTTGCAAAAGTGTCAATAGGACATATAATTCCCTTTCCCCTAAACATGATCAAAGTTTATAATTTTTGAAATCTTGGCACGGACAATAATTTATATTCTACATTTGAGAAAGGATTGACTGGAGCAATTTTAACCTCTTAATGCAGAGAAGCATCAACAAAAGCTATATTACAAGCCTTGAGAAATGAGAATATGTATGATCTACATCATCGTATTGAGATTGCTTCAGTAAATAAATGCTCCATGCTTTAGTTTCCATGCACTCTGAAGACAGTCCAACTTGACAAGGAGTCAATTCTAGAGTGTTAAGATAATAAATTACAATATTTTGTGAGGGGGTGTTAATGTCATCATATATTTTCTTCAGCGACCAAAAATGTAGTTGTCCCTTCATTTGAAGTATTTTGTCATATAATTGTGTAACTGCACAATTGTTGTTCTGATCGATAGAACACCAATGCATTCTTGGATAAAAATGGTTGTTGGTACTAGCTAAACGATTTAGGAAAATTGGGTAAGTATAGGCATTTTCTTTATGTAGTTGGTGATCAATTGTTGTATTGTTTATAATCAAATGAGGAAGACCACTTGCTAAGTAATATTTCCCTTGCTATTTTTTATATTGCAAATCAAACCCTACATTTTACCTAGTTTACTGGTGTGCATAAATTGAACATTTATACTCTCCATCTTCCCCATCTAAGGGAAATGTGACAGAAAAGCTACATAGGTTTGCAGCACTATAAGTAATCTAAAACTAAGTTTTGCTTACTGCTATTTTCCTATATGGAAAAGTTTCTACTTTCAATGCTTAATGTCTTACTCCAAACAATTGAATCTTAATATTATACAATATATTGAAGGACTACTATCTAATAATGTTGCTTTCCTCAAAAAATTTCAGCATACTTCTGAAACCCATTTGTGTTCGTTACTCTCTTTCCTTCTCTTTCATTCGTTGTTGACAATTACCCCTGATGACCACCATTGGATGTCCTGTTTTATAGACCCCCTCTTGGAAAGGTGTGGCTCTCTCTAAGGCACCTCCAACAAATAGGGTATATGATTAATCTTCATACCCCAAGTCAGAAGTGTGTATAGTTCCACAAATGGGAGGTGGATAATGTAGTAAATCCTTAGTGTTTCTTCTACTTCCCCAGTGTTAGTTCTCTTGTCATCCAAGCTTGAGCCTTCTTCTCATCCTAGCTTTCCTTGCAAAGATTATTTTATATTTATTTTGAAAAATGCTAAGCAAACAATAATCACCAGCAATAGATCATTCATGGTAATATTGTCCATATATACACAGTTGGATGTATATGCACAAAGATCCAACTGTGGATATACTAGCATTAATCTTTGCTACTTGTGCTTATTGTTTGTTGAAACAATAAGCACCAAGCAGTGTAGCATTAATAGTAATTTTTTCTGGATACACACCATGAGATATGAGCATTTTGCATCCAAATTTGTATGTCTCAAGATAAATTACTATTAATGTTTCACTGCCAGATGATTATTATTTATGCAAGTTATACATGACACTTGTACCAATCTTGTACAAACCAAATTTTGTTAATAGATGTGCAGTGTGCTATTGGTTTCAGGGTTTGGTTTATGGGTTTATCACTATGTAAGCATGGAAGTGAACTCTTCACTCATCATGAGGGCAAATGGAATAACAACAACAATGTGTGAAGACTCATTTTCACAGCTGATGATTGAAGAGTTCACTAAAAACGAAATGCCTTGATGTCATTTTTTTTCTTATATTTATGTCTTATGGCATTTCCTTTGCACCATGTGGTGAAAATGCTAGTTTTAAATATTCTCTATGTAACCAATTTTTGGTGCGGTGTGCAAGAGTTGTATCTTAATATGAGAAGAGCTCTCAAGCTCTATTGATTTTTCAATTTGCTTAACTTTGAGTTTTACTGTGTTTTTCCACTCTTCCTCTTAATTTCTCACAACAATACCATGGGCCAATACCATGACTTATGAATACCACATGCCCAAAAATCATAACTCACTTCATATCACACTTATTCATATGACATTTTTTTAATTAATGAATTTAATTAAAAGGGAAAAGGAAGCATAACTATTTTGGAGATAAAAATCAACCTTTGATCTATGTATACTACTATGGATATTCTATAATAATTCATAGAGGATATATATCTACCATATACTAATAATTATTTATAATTAAATCAAAATTCTAGAATTCCAAATGAGCACATTTATTGTTGTAATAAATTTTTTTATGAATGAATCATCATCTTTTAAAATGAATTTACAACATTAATTAACCATTTAACTTATGTAGCTATATTAATAAATAAAATTTATTTTAAACTAAATTAATTAATTTTAATTTTAATTAATATAATCATATGTAATTTAATATTTAAATATAAAAGAATATATATAATTTATATTAAATTTCAATTTTCAAGTAAATTAGAGTAACCTTTCCACTTTACTTACATGTGAGAGAATGAGAATGGGAATGGAATATTTGATATTACCATTAAATATTTTATTTTTTATAAATTTGCAAAAAAAATTTTTAATAGTTATTTTTTTGAATTATAGTTTAATAATTAATTAACTTAATATATTATATTATTTGATAATTATTATAAAACTAGTTTAGATCCATTTTAATTATGATCTCAAGTGTCGTGAGTAATCAAATCTTTTGAGATGTAAACATCTTTTAAAATGAAAAGAGATTTGATCCCGAATTAAGATGGATCTAGATTGGTGTGATAAATATATTTATTTATAATTCACATTCTCCACATTAAAAGGTTAACACATGCTCCCTCTTATTATTTTTTTCATGTATGCATACATTTAATTATTTTTGTTATTAATATTTTCTAAAATATTACATATCAAATCCATATTAAGCATTAAACGAATTACAAATATCCCTCATACATTGAATTAGAAAGTAGTATTAATGGAATAAGAATTCTTTCAATCTCTCTCTCTTAAACTTTTCTTTGTTATTGATATTTTTAAAAGCGTGCATATCAACTCCAGATTATGTAGAAATTTTGAATAATTTAACACATATTCAATGGAGATTATCCTGATCATGTACTATTGTGGAAAACATACACAATACATAAGCTCCTCTACGTTGATCATCAATATAGCAGCATCAATAACAATAAAACATCAAG
>APFE031724348.1:8769-41826 GCA_000404065.3 Pinus taeda
GGTAAGATCTGAAGATTTCGAAGATGAAGAGAAATATCCATCTACATCAAATCAGATTCATGATGAGAGAAGAGACCAATGAGGCACCAGAAGAATAATAAGGATAGAAGAAAAGACTCCATCCAGGTACGTTCAGAAGAATCATCCAGAATCTCAGATTTTGGGGCAGAAAGAGGATGGTATACAAACAAGAAGAGAAATAATAGAAGCTTCAAGCTATTTGGCATCACTCTCCTCCACTGAGCCACAAAATGTAAAAGAGGCATGCAAAGGTGAATGATGGGTCAAGGCAATGGATGATGAACTTGAACAGATTGAAAAGAACAACACTTGGGAGTTGGTTCCTAGACCAAAAGATAAGAATGTCATAGGGACAAAATGGATATTCAAAAACAAGTTGAATGAAAATGGGGAAGTTGTTAGAAATAAGGCTAGACTTGTTTGTAAACGGTATGCTCAACAAGAAGGAATAGACTTTGAAGAAACTTTTGCTCTCGTTTGCTAGACTTGAGGCCATCAAAATGTTCCTTTCTCTCTCTAGCTTTCTGAAATTCAAAGTATTTCAAATGGATGTGAAATCTGCCTTTCTGAATGGAAACTTAGAAGAAGAAGTGTACATTGAGCAACTAGATGGATTCATTCTTGGAAATGATCCAAAACTTGTATGCAAACTTAAGAAGGCTCTCTATGGTCTTAAACAGGATCCAAGGGCTTGGTACTATCGTTTGGACAAGTATCTTCATCAACAAGGCTTTTCAAAAGGATCGCAGATAGCAATCTTTATATAAAAATTGAAAATGACAAATTGCTAATACTTGTTGTGTATGTTGATGATATCATATTTGGCAGCAATGAAGAAGCTATGAGTCAAAATTTTGCCTTGGTGATGCCGAAAGAATTCAAAATGTCCTTGATTGGAGAGCTAACATATTTTCTTGGTTTACAAATCCAACAAAATGAGGGCGATATCTTTTTATCTCAAACCAAGTACCTCAAGCAGATCTTGAAGAAATATGGGATGGAGGATTCGAAACCTGTATGTACCTCGATGGTGATAGGATGCAGCCTCAGCGCAAATGATGACTCGACAGCAATGCATCAACCAACCTATAGATCTATGATTGGTAGTCTTCTCTATCTAACAGGAACCCGACCAGGCATCATGCATGCAGTGGGAATAGTTGGAAGATTTCAGGCAAATCCAAAGGAAACTCATCTTCAGGCAGTAAAGAGAATTTTCAAGTATCTTCAAGGAACTCAAAACTATGGTCTATGGTATCCTAGAGATATAGATCTCACTCTTCATGCTTATACAGATGCAGATTGGGTTGGAAGCATGGATGAAAGAAATAGCACTAGTGGTGGTGCATTCTTTATGGGTTCCAGATTAGTATCTTGGTTCAGCAAGAAATAGAGTTCGATTGCTTTATCTACAGCTGAAGCAGAATATGTGGTTGCTGCATCTTGTTGCACACAACTCCTTTGGATGATGCAAACTTTGCAGTATTTTCAAATCACTTGTACTCCACCTATCTCCATCTTATGTGATAATACAAGTGCAATCAGCATTTCAAAGGACCCAGTCATGCATTCAAAGACCAAACACATACCAATCAAGTATCATTTTCTTCGGGAACAAGTGCTGGAAGAAAAGGTCAAATTGGAGTATGTTCCCTCCAAGGAACAAGTTGATGATATACTCACAAAACCATTGCCCAAGGAGACATTTGAATACCTCAGACAGAAGCTGGGGGTTGTTGATGCATCATCCTGCTATTGAATCTTGTCTGTTGTATGCAGGTGGATACACATACATTTGCCTGTCGATGTGGGTCGAATGGGTCTATCAGAGATCATCTGGCACAAGTTCAAGGGGAGCATATATTCTTCTAATGATGCATTTTTGGAATTATCTTAGAAGTCCTTGGTTTGATTTCTCAAGAGTTTTCTGGTGGAGTAGATCAATGTGTGCTGGTCTGAAGGCTGATTCTGCTGATAGTTGTTCTTGTCTCTATGTCATGTACTTCTTTTCATATCAAGGTCATGTAACGGCCTATTTTGGTTTCCCCATTATGCCTGGGATGAATAAGTTTTGTCTGTCTAGTGTATTCCCACTTGGATGGGAGATGGATGTATGTATGAGGCTTGATGATAGGAAGGTTACTTATAATGTATGGAGTCATGTTCTTTCTTGTAGAACATCTTTTTGCAGACAACATTTCAGCACAGAGCATATACAAAGGGGGGGCTCATTCAGAGTTTTCCGCAGGTACTCAGGGGAAGTATGGTAGTCCGCCCCCTTGCCCTTGATGTCAAAGGGGGAGAATGATTGGTTGTTGTTGCCATCAAGTCCAAAGGGGGAGATTGTTGGCATTATGATACATATGTTGTACTTGATGGAAACCCAGTAATCTCAGATGGTAAATTATAGTGTAGCAAAGTTCACGCACTTTCATGCAGAGAAAAGTTCCTTTCATGCAGAGAAAAGTTCACGCACTTTCATGCAGAGAAAAGTTCCTTTCATGCAGAGAAAATTTCACGCACCTTCATGTAGAGAAACTTTCACGCACTTTCATGCAGAGAAAAGTGCATGCACATGTGAAATATTATGGTTGGTTCATGGTAGTAGTCCAATAGTGTTTGATCCTATGGTTTTGGTTCGTGGTATTGCATCCAAAAGAATTGAACCCAAGTATTGGGTCCGTGGTATTGTTTCTCAATGGTTTTGGTGCATGGTTTTGAGTGAGGCCTAGCCTATAAAAAGCAAAGAAGATCATTTGGCTAATCACAAGTGTTGAAAATATTAAGAAGATCAAGATCTAAATTTCTGATAATCTGTTGATGAGACATAGTTGAATCTGAATCAAGGAGAAATTAGAGCATTATAATTCAGATCTACTGAAGAGAGCAGCAACAACGCAGTGCGGAGGTGCACAGAACTAGGGAAGAAGCAGGTGCGGAGTTATGCAGAGTCATCACGGCAGAAGTGCAGATATCCGCAGGTTTCCTTCGGTGAAGTTTCGGACCTTTCTTGATATATATTTTAGTTGTCTTTTATTTGTTTCTGCAGAGATCTCGGTTTAAATTGGTGTCTGGTTACTGCATTCTAAGAAGTTATTTGTTTAAAGGATGTTGGTTGATGCACATGTACATGATGTTTTGGATCCAGTTTGAAAATCGATGAAACGTGGTCCCTGGAAGGAAAGAGAAGGTAGTAGCCTTCTGTAGGTCAGCACCTACATACTAGTATTTTAGCTAGTACAAGAGCTAAGGGGGTTGTAGCTCCCTTCCAGAAGAAGCTGGAAAACAAGAGAGGGTTGTAGCTCTCTGCAGGTTGCAGCCTGCGTACTGGTAAAAGACTGCACCAGTACAAAATCATTGTAAGAAGAATTTTCTAATTGAAAGAAGATAGAGACATATTGCAGCAGGTGGTTTTCACCCACATTGGGTTTCCACCTTACATCTTGTGTTCCTTGGTGTGACTGTCTATTTTGTGTTCCCGCTCATTATTCTATGGTTCTCACATACAGATTAATGATAAACATCTGAAGAATAAATTAAATTATAAGTTTGGAAGGTATATGCAAGTTTCAATTGAAGAGGTGAATGCTAAAGATAATAAACACAAAGATACATTTCTTATGTATGATTGGGACTTATGATAGTGAGCGATTTCATTATTTAAAGTTGTTGCAGTAATGGAGGCTGGAGATGATGTGTTTGACACATCAACAATAAAGGAATCACTAAAGAACAAGCTAATTGAGAATGAAGAGTATATTAAGGAGCTTAAAAGAAAAATATTGGACTAATGCACCCCACAACATTTGGGATACCAAAGAGAGATAGAAGATTTGAAATCCAAAATTTTCGCTTTGCAAAATAAGGCCATATCTCTTACAATTCCAATTCGCATACCTTATATTAAACAAATTTCAAGGCACTAGAATCTAATGAGGCACAAAATCTTAAGGCTAAATTGCATCATGTTAAACCTAAGCTAAAATATGTGAAGGATACTATTGAAGAAAAGGAAAAGGAATACTATGAAAAGTACATGAACCATGTGGAGTTTTTTAAGAAGCACACTGCAAAAAAAAGTAAAATGGAAAGAAACTTGAAATAGTATATAAGAAAAGGAAGGATTTGGAAGATAAATTACAAGGAGGTATTTGAACTTCCAAAGAACCATAGGCTTCTACACAATGAAAAATAGATTGTACTACACTATATTCTTGTGAAGAGGAGGGGATTGTCGAAACCTCCCAAACAACATAGAGGTCTATAACAACAATCTTTGTATACGTTATTATTGGATATACATTTCATTGTTTAATATAAAAATGTTTTTTTTCAAATAATGTTTTTGTTTATGCACACAATGTATTTTTTATGTAATTAGTTTTTTAACATAAGATTATTTCATCATTTTATCTCAATAATAAACATATGGTTCTTTGTTATTCATAGAATCAAAAGGTGTTACACAGTCAAATCAAAGAGAAATCATGCTTCCATACTATTTATAATTTATAAGCAAAGGAAAATCATGTTAACATAGTTTTTCCTCTAATAAAAAAAGGAGCATACTTTTATAATCAGAAGATGCAAAATTACACTTGGTTGATACATAATTTGAATATACCAATCTATCTGGACCAATAGACTTCTTGGAGAGAATATTTGCCTTGGAATTTAGCTCTCTATAGACATGTTCATATCTTTCACCATTTTGCATACAATTTTGCATTATGATCATCCAGGACCATTTTCTTTTTTGTTGGTCTCGTACTTCTTTTGCTAGCACCAAGTTGAACAATATTTTCATCTTCCTTCCCTTGGATTTCAACTACTTCCCCTCGAATTTCTCGTTTTCCCCCACTTTTTCTTACACTATTTAATAAGGATGGAACATCCATTTGATTGTTATTTATTTCCTCTATCATCATCATATGAACAATAGTTTCTCCACACACTTTTTGTGTTTCACTGTGTTTTGTAAACACAACAACAACTGTCCCATTAATTTGATTGCACTAACCTGGCACATTTCTTAAAATCAACAACATTTAGCATGTCAAAGTTCATGTAAAATATGTACATTACTAAAAGTAAAATTATGTGTAACATAAGAAACATCAAAATTTCAAATTCAAAAATTTTAAAGATTTGTACTCTCTTTTTACATATTTACACTCTATTTTTTAACTATTCCACTGATCTACAGAATGTGTTGTAGATTTACAATCTGACAATTTAGTATTTTACAAATCTATAGATTCACACTCACCACTCGAGGGAAATCTACGTTGTTTTTTTTTAACCTTATATTTTTCCTTGCACTTTCCAAAGAGATGTAATTCACAATAAGATTCCTGATCATATTTTCTTATTGGACTTGATCTTGCAAGATGATTACTCATCTATAAGGATATATTAATAGTTAAACATGTCATCGTGAGCCCTCACACTATAAAGTTAAATAATGTAGGTTTCAACCCCGTACAGAAATTACCTGCATACGAATTCTAAATCACATGAAAAATAAAAATGCGAGAGCATAACACGTAAAACACATATACACAGAGATTTCCCACTGGATCCCAAAACCGGGACTACCAGCTTGATTTTTCATTATGTTCCTTTCAATGTTACAATACATATTTATTACATGCCGAAGCATCCAATACCATGGACCGAAAACCATCGCGTCCAAAACCATGGACCGAAAACCATCGTGTCCAAAAAACATGTGCGAAAATCATACACAAAACCATAGGTGCCCCGCCCAAACCTAACATAGGGTCCAAAACCAAAATTTTCTGGGGCGCTACCCCGGACCCCATAAAGTGGGGTTACGGGTACCCCTCAAACCCCCTGTTAACTATGTGGAAAGAATATAACACAACCCAACAAAGAAGAATTATATACGATTCAAAATCATAACATACAATTGGTGGAGAAATGAATATTTTTTCAATTGTTTCACCATGAGTTAATTAGTTGTTTTATTTGGTGATGAGTGAAATCAAGAAACTGGGATGCAAACTATGTTGTAGTTTCATCATTGAGTGTATTTCTTCTATTTTCATACTCAACATGAAGTTGACTTCTAATGGTTGAAGGCATCAATCTTCTTTATTTAAAGTTCTGGAAGGTACCTTTTGACATCATAACAAGCTTGAAAAATTGTGGTTGCACCTCATTTACAAGACACATTTTTTCATTTTTAAATGTGTTTCTATACTCATTAGAAACCCCTCTCCCTTCTCCTATATTTATATTTAATTTTTTTAATTTCCCTATGCTTACACTCCATTACTTCATTCCTAAGCTATAATGATGAGTAGCCCCAGTCACATCAAAAGCATGGGCCCCTTGGATATGCATATAAGGAATGATCTCATATCCTAAACAACATGAACATAACCAAAGAAACTCACCAGCAAGGAATCAAATTCTTCATTGATAGTCGATCAATTTTTTTATCATGAATGATTCAAAACCACCACGTTGAAATACACTATACAATGAACTTAATAGAAATTCAAATTGGCATACCTTTCCTCATACAAATTTGCATCATCGCCTCTTGTCCCTTGTAACTGCAACATGTGGAATTCTTTATAACACATCCACAACCTCCCCAACTTTTATACTTTTCTTCATCTGGAAGGTATTCAATAAGCTTCAAGCACAATATCGTTTTTTACATGATTACTTAATTTTCTATTAAAATTGGGTGAAACTATGAGCTAGTTTCACTGACATGCCATCATGAAATCATTATTTTTTTTCCAATAGAAAACCACATAAAAAAATGTTACATATTCTAACTTCAAGATGGGGTTGGGAAAAGGGACAAGTAATAAAGCAGAATTGCTAACATCAGGATTGTAATTTTGAATCATATTTTCAATGATATATAAAATTACATTTTTTCCAAGTAAAATTGTTTTATTAAACCTTTAAAACTCCTTCATGTCGAATGAGGATCTTATTCGATGTTGATCCATCTAATTTCCCATAGTTAAGGTCATTGTACTCTTTCCTTTTATGATGGTATGGTTCCCCAAGCTTCCCAATTTTCTCCATCTCCTCCCAAATTTGAATAAATTTAGTTTTTTCAATCCCTCTCGTTGGATGAACCTTGTCATATTCTTGTGCAATTATTTGAATTTCACGAAACATCTTCAAAACAATTCTAAATGTAGCATGGAACACACAATATGTAAGCTTAGACATTGGGCCCAAAGTTAGCTACAATTGATAGAAAATGTTTCAAGAGTTATTAATTAAATAATAAACACCTTTATTTATGAAAAAGAAATAATTGAGAAAGCATGTACTTTTTCGTGAGTTGTTCTATTTATGGGATACTTCTTGATAACATTCAATTTCCACTGCATAAGGTTGGTTGAATGTCTGTAATAAACTCATCCAAGTTTTCTTGCCATCCTATCATTATTTGTTCCAAATGAGGATTCAATTCTTACTGTTTTAAAACAAAGTTAGAATAAGAAAGTAAGTGAAGATATCAACAAAAAACTGAACTCTAAATAAATTAATAAAACTTACTAGCAACAAATTTGGTGACATTGTGTAAAACTTGGAAATACTATGAGTAGTATCTCCATTTTGGATTTGGTTTTATATGTAACAATGTGCATATATTTTTATGGAATATGCGCCAAGGACAAAAATTAGTACCCATTTGAGAAAAAATATTATTGCATACTAAACTGCATATGACCACTAGATCATGACACTCATACAAATCCACTTTCACTACCCTTCCATCCCCCATGAGGATACCATCTTGTGAAAACCTATTTAATCGTTCCATCAAGTTATCCTCATTTGTAGGATCAACAACATGTGATAAAACTTGTTATTATTCTTCCTTTCATCCCATTTACCAAGGCTTACACAAGGCATCATGCCACTATCTTCTAGTAACTTAAATAATATCTCACATACTTTCCCACCTTGATCATAATGCACACGAGAATCAATACCAAGTTTGAAAGAAACTTGAATGATTGTACTTTCAGTCCTCTTTTCATATGACTCAACCATGAAGGAAACATATAACTTTACTTGCTTCACTTTAACTCCATATGTGAAACCATCAGTTATTTCCCAACCCATATCAATATCCTCAACTTCTTTGCTCCACCTTTTTATTTCATCTTAAACTAAAGTACAATTAGACCCCTTGAACACACCATGGTTTTCAATATTTTTCAAACATTCGACAACCTTATAAGTCATGCTTGATTCAATAAATATGGAAGCCATATTTCTAGTCATAATATCCTCACGAATCTCTTTCATAACAATTGAACGATTTTTTTCAAGTACTCCATCTAGGTGTTCAATAACATCCTCAATTTTGGAATCTTTATAATATTTTTTACTCACGAAGTTCACAATTCCAACAATAATATCATTTCCTTCTACATCTTGAAGTGACTTCCGAAAGAACCATTTACCAATTTCCTTAAATTTTTTCTTCCCCTAATATACTTTGTGGTAAAACCATCTTGAGCGCTTCATAAGACTCAATAAGGTTGTCCTCAAGTGGTTTCTTGGTGACGTTCTAGTATAATGTGTAATTTGATCTATTGACCAACCTTCAGGGGTTGCTCCAAAAGCTTGTTCATTTGCAGAATTTTGATTTTTTGTTGGTTCATTTCTATCCATTTGATTATGAAAGGTACTAGCTCTTTACATTGGTTCATCACCTATAGTTGCATCTACAATCTCATTGGATGCTATTGAAATTGTTTTCCATTGGGTAGGGCTAAAATTTCATTCCCTTGAACTGTTATTAGAGACAAATGTTTCCTTGGTTGTCCAACAACATTTTTGTTTGCCACAATTTGCTTGCATAATGTACATTGAGTTTCAACAGTTGTTGCATTCTTATCTTCAAATGCATTATTGCATGTTTCTTGAGGGAAATTCATGACTTTATTTTGTGGTATGGAGTTTTGATATGTAAATTCTTGACATTGTTGACGAGTATCACTGTTAGCAACTCTTTTACCTCTAGTAGGAGTGAATTGAAGGACAATGTTATGTGGTCCCATAATTGGAATATTAGGAATTTATATTTCTTTGCATCAACCTCTTTTTGGATGAACATTATGTTGACATTGTTGGTATTAATAATCCATTCATGTGTTCCGGTAATTATTCATTATATTCTAGGGTTGTATTGTATGCAAAGGATTCTAAGGTTTTATTTGTTGCAACTAAGGAATCAATTTCTAAAATGTTAGGTCTATTTGGGTCTCGAGTGAATTCTTCCTATGTTGCAATTGATATATTTGAGCAAGAATAAGTTAGTTTCCAAATTCAAATCTTGTATATCTATGCAATAGATTGAATTTGTCAAAAAATATCTGAACTGAAAAGCATATGTCGAACAACTACATTCCCCTCTCAAATATGTTATTTTCAAATCAGATGTTCAATTGGTTATTTCCATGTTAACTCAGATTCTATGTTAACTCATATTTGAACACTTGTAAAGACTTACTTCTAAAAATGATAATTGGCCCTGAGGTAGATCAACAAATTGAATAGGAGGAGTTTGTATGTTTATGGCTTGCATTTTACACAAATGTCCATCATAATAAAAATGGTTAAAAGTGCATTTTTCATAGATCCACTATAAGAACATGAGGGGAGGATCTAAGAAATAAACATAGGAATGTTATTTCCCAATATTTGTACATATCACATTCGCAAATCCATTTACTATAATCATTTCATAACAGGGGTTGGCTTGGATTATATTAAATTAAGGGGACATTTCACGAGTAAAAGATAACCCTTAGGTGTTTTTTCTTAGTAGGCACATTTTTAGTCCAAATTGAAAAATCAGGTGTATAGTGAGGTGTAAAATAGTAGAACATGCCATTTCCAACTAGAATCACTCAGAAAGAAAGAAGAATGATGGTATGTCATGCATTTTATCATTTTGTCAAATCAGTTTCAAGAAAATAGCACATAATTTGAGGAACGTGAAAGAGGTTTTTGTCAAAAATACATGTCTTCAGCCCCATATGATTATTTCCTATTAATGACATTTTTACAATCTTTGGTGCACATTTTTGTAAGCATGGTTTTGTACATTTGCACTCAATTCTTGAAAGAAGAATTCAAGAGTTTAAGTCATTATTTTTTAATTTTGACCGAGAGACTTACAAATTGTGCATAAGTGTAAATAAATCATTTATTCAAATATGATCGTGAAATATTTGCATACAATTGTATGTTTATGGCCTTCATTTTAGACCAAATTTCCATCATAGTAAAAATTGTTAAAAGTTCACTTTTCATACATCCATTATAAGCTGAAGACGGAAGATTATAAAAATCCAATAGAGGAATGTGCTTTCCCAATATGTGCACCTATCCCATTCCCAAATCCATTTACTATAACCAATTCATAATTGGGATTGGCTTCCATTTTTATTAAACATAGGGGACATCTCATGAATATAAGACAACCCTTAGCATTTTTTTCTTAGCAGACACCGTTTCAGCCCAAATTGAAACAACACATGTATAGTGAGGTGGAAAATAGTAGAACACACCATTTTCAACTAAAATGAATCAGAAAGATGGAAGAATGAGGGTATGGATAGAATTTTTCTGAGCTGGGTAAAACTAGGTTAAAAACTAAGAAATTGTCATTTTTCAAATCAATTGCAAGAAAGTCACACATAATTTGAGGAATGTGAAAGAGGTTTTTGTCACGGATACATTTCTCTTCAACCCCATATGCTTATTTCCAATTAACTACATGTGTATTTTCTCCAACGGGCATTTTGTAAGCCATGTTTTATAAATTTGTACTCTAATCTTAACGAAATATTTCAACTTAAGTGATTAGTTTTAAATTTTGACTAAAAGACTTACAAATTGTGTAGAAGTGTAAATACATCATTCATTCAAATATGATCATGCAACCTTTGTGTGAATTTATATGTTTATGGCTTGCATTTTACAACAAATGTCCATCACAATAAAAATTGTTAAAATTGCACTTTTTATACATCCGTCATGAGTAGATGAGGGAAGGTTATGAAAAATCAACAAAGGAATCTTATTTCTGAATATATGTACCTATCCCATTCCAAAATCCATTTACTGTAATCATTTCATAAGAGGGATTGGTTTGCATGTTCATTCTTTCACGTTGTCTTTTTGTTTTTGTGAATAAGCCTTGCGTGAAAGTGTTGTGGTTGGTTCCAATGCATGTGGAAAACCCAAAAGGACTCGTGACACTATAGCATTTGGCTAAACTTTATTCCTTGTTCTTTCTCTGGTTCCACACCTTTTGGTCGATGATTTGTTTATGGAAAACATGATCCTTGTGTAAGGAGAGATTTTGTGGAACCATGATACCTATATCTATTCTAGGAACCTCATTTCTAAGCTCGGTATTTTATGTTTCAGTGTTTTTCACACTAATCCAATTTAGTAGAGAAGGAAAAGGGGAACATCTATAATGAGCAAGCTAATATCAGAGGTATATATATATATATCCTTTTCTGAGGGAAAAACCTCTTCTACTCTCAATAATTTAGGATCCCTCTTCTTCCCCTTTGAAATAATATGTGTCGAAGCATAGTCCTATAAATAAAATAAATAAAGGGTGAAATAAGAGAAAGCCTTCTTTTGCAGAGAGCTTAAGCAAGAAACTTTGTCAGGGTTCTATTCATGCTCGATGGAAGTGAAGCAATTCTTATGTTCATGTATTGACTCTGTCAGGGTACTGTCCAGACCTACTAGCAGCAAAACAACACTAGAGATGAAAACTAATACTCTGAATATCTAAAGCTCACAAATAATTGCCCTTCTCTTGAATCGAAACCATTGTGATATAACTAATTCTATGAATTCATTTTAACTTAGAAATTAATGGAGGGGACTATATCTATAACCAGGTTATGGGAAAACTAGAGTAATCCACACCTTGAATCAATACCTCTTTAATAACTAGACCTTGCACAGAATATTACACCAAGGAAGAGAAGCTGAAGTTCTACCAGTGTGTCGCCAAGTGTTGTTACTGCTACAACACCCTTCAAATTTTTGGCCTACATCCAAATTTTGAAGCCTTCTTTGACCTTGCAAACTATCATTTCTAGTATTAAGATTCATCCCATGTATATCTATAAGTTTTCTCATCCCTTTGTGGAGAAAACTCAAGTACTATCTTTCTGCATGGGAAATGTCGCAAATCATAAAAAGAAGAGCTATGATTCATTTCAAGGGGAAAATTTGACGTTGACCCTACCTTATTTATCATATAGACATGTATTAGAAACATTCCCAAAGTTTCATGCGTTGTCGCACAAGTGTCATCACTGTCAACACAAAGTGTAACTTAAGTGTTTCACTTGGAGGAATATGTTGTTTTGCTATCACATTAATGGGACCATGTCGTTTCTTAGTTCTTAGTGTTTAATGTTCTATCCCTGCATGTGTGATCATGTTCAAGTCAAGCCTTGGTTTCATATCTACTTCACTTATCCCATACTTCCCTCCTAAAATGCGCATTGCATAGTGGCAAGCCGCAAACATGCACCCTTGCCTCCTGGAATTGTGCAATGTGTAGTTTCTACCTCTAAAGACTCCACATTGCACAGTTATAGTGCTCAATCCTGGCCTCCTGAACTCCACGACTACATAATAAAGCCTCTATTTCTGTCTCCTTCTGTGCATTGCGTAATCTCAGTCTATAGTCTAACTTCCTGGCTCCTTGAATTGCGCAACTCTACAATCTACTAGCCTCCCTCTCACCTAAATTGTGCATTGCACAGTCACAGTGGCCAAGCCTGCCTTACTGTGACCCTCAACTGCACAATCTTCCTACCTATGCCTCTAGTGTTGCACATTGCGTAGTCACAAGCCTCAGCATCTCACTACTAGCCCTTGAAACTATGCACTGTGTGATCCATGAGCCTCTCTCCCAGTCCACTACCCAGTTCTAGTTTAATAAAAAAAAATTAATGAAACATGTTAGACTAGGATTTTTTCAGGCTAATGTCATCTTATCATGAGTGATTTCTAGTTGCAGGTACTATATCTTCACATGACATGATGATGATCGATGATAAGGAGAAGGAGATTATACTAGATGACACTTATGAAGTTGCAAAGACAAGTTGACTGTTGAACAAGAAGATCAAGGAACACTAGATTGCAACAAAATTTGAAGTTCAATATCATAGGGAAGAGTCCCTTTCTTCAAGACTTATGGAGGAGGTAGAAGAAAGGCATGTACCATCTCTCAAGAAGACATAAAGATAGCAGCAAAAAAGGTGGCCTAACATTTCCACATCATCCTCAATTCCATGTCATCAATGTCATGTCATGTCTTATCAAGATTTCATATGAATCATCATTTCCCACATCATTTGTGGATGTAATTATGTAATTTTAAATAATATGAGAAATGTAATGTGAAGTGGAAGTCCGAGAGTCACCTATAGAATGTGAAAAGTCGTGTAGAATTCAAAGAGTCTCTTCCAAATTCAAAAAATTAGATGGAAGCTCAAGAGTTATGACGATAATCTAAGAGTCACAAGCGAGGTGGAGATTCACCTCATTTTTTTATACACCACCATATTTCAAGCAAATGACGTTTCACCTTAGCTCCTCTAACTTACATTAGAGAGGAAGATATTTCTTTTGAGCAACAAGTGGTAGCTCTAACGCTCCACTATTGGAGCTAGTGGTGTTCATTTTATCAATGTATCTTGGAACTTTCACTTAATACTTGAAGCTCATTGAGCTAACACACTTTCATGCATATGTTGTTGTCATTTGTACTAAAAAAAATTGAACTATTTCAGTGGCTTTGGTGCTTATCTTGTTGAAGGTGTGTTGTAGTTGTTGTAACGACCATTACTAATATGTGAACTAAGGCAAATTCACTTGTTCATTCAAAAGTACATGTACATTACTCTCTTTTGCTAACCATCGCAACTAAGGAAAATCTTTAATAAAAATGGTAGTCAAGCCTTACTTCTGTAAGGGCTCCTATATGAAACTATGTCAAGTCTAATTAGGAATTTTCACTGGGGAGACCCCCTTGTATGTTGGTAGGTTCCAGCACCATCAATAAATATAAAATAACAACTACTTTAATTTCATATCAAAAATAAAAAAT
Organism: Pinus taeda; assembly: GCA_000404065.3. Classification (NCBI taxonomy): domain Eukaryota; kingdom Viridiplantae; phylum Streptophyta; class Pinopsida; order Pinales; family Pinaceae; genus Pinus; species Pinus taeda. The sequence goes on from APFE031724348.1 coordinate 22,967, forward strand.
TTAACCCAACTGCAATTTATATCTTTTATTTTTTCTATTATAAATATTTATTTACATTTTCATTGCAAGTTTACTGCTTTGTTCAAATCAAATGCTCGCAACATCACATTGGAGTGTTGCATTATACCCTGCCTTGCTAATATCTGCATGGAAATTCGATAAGAAGGAAGTCTTTCAAGGTGATATGTAGATTTCATGGGATTCAAACCCCAGATGGAGTCTAGATGGGAAATGCCTAAGGAGAGCTGCAACGATCAGGTGGACGGAGGGTGAGCTCATTGGGTGTGGAGCTTATGGCCGTTTTTACATGAGTATGAATTTTGACTCTAGAGAGCTATTGGTCATCAAAGAGGTATTAATTTTTACTAAAAAAATATTTTTGTTCTTATGAGTAAACAACTTCAAGGGTTTATATGATCACGCCAAAAATTTCATCAAGATTCGAGGTTTTGATTATGGTGATGCATTTATTGATTATGGAAAACAAATCATCAAAAGATAAGGCACATTTAAGCATCTTCCATGTCCTTATTGTACAGATCTGGCTTCTCCTCAATATTTATGGGGCCAAAATGCAATAAAGTATGTTTTTTCCTTGCAAATTTCTTTTAGTCGTTGATTGTTTGTGTAATGGAATGTATTATGCCCAAATTCAGTACACAAAATAATTGTAATTGTAGTTGTTGTTAACAAATGCAATTAATCAAAATAACTTTTGTTGTTTTCTCCTAGATGGGTTTCAGCGTACATCCTGCGTTGAATCTTGTGTATGATTTGTTATGTTTGCTTATTCTTTATACTTGAGTTAAATATTTTATGTTTGATTATTCTTTACACTCAAGAGAAAACATCATATTTGTATATTTGACTAATAAGGATATCATAAAATTCTTAAATATTTCAAGTTAATATTGATTGAGACATATCCTTACCCGAAAATTCAATATTTCTATCTAGAACAAAGGAAAGAATCAAAATGTAATGATGTCATATTTCAATGTCGATATTGTCATGAGTAGTGAAAGTTTAATTAAAGGTGTTTGAAAACACTAACAAAGAGCTCCCAAAATCTTCCACAGGAAAAGTGGATACAACAAAAAGAGTAGCTAGATAAAATGATAAAAGGATACAATTACAAATGATCAACATTATAGAGAAAAACAATGTCAGAATGGCAACACCCAAAAAGGTACATAAGCCAAGTCAAAATTAAGATGATCTAGATGAAGCTATAAGGAAATTTTGAAGTGATCCAATAACTAGAGATCCATTGTGAGATATGGATATGCTATTAGGAAGAATGGAATTCCACAATCGTTATTCTCAACACTCTATTTTGGGTCTATTGCATATGCCCTTCTAGATACTTCAAACAGATTCCCTCCTCCAACCAGTGAATTAGAAATATTTCCTTCACAACAAGTTTGTAAACATACAATTATAACTCTTAGCGCACTCTTAGCTATAATGGTGAATAACAACAATATAATTGAGGTGGATTGTGCAGTAGATAAAAAGGTTTCCTGATAATTCATGCTTTCAACATTGCTACTGATTGAGGATTGTGCCTATAAACAAATCAATAACATTTTTAATTCTTTAATACCCATATACATCCAACTACAACTAAATCTATGTAAGTCTCCAATTTGCATTCTTCATAAATGAATAATATTCAGCATCCATTACTTGCTTAAATTTAAGCATCAACTATACAATTAGTGGCTCAAAATACTTTAGGAAATTTTCATGGGATTCACATGCCTTCTATGTGGGTTTCTAATTACTTTTCAATTTCCTTATCAATGAAGGATCATGCATGCTTCCTTCCTCCACTATTTCAAGTCAAAAATTTACCCATATACAACATCTTATGTTTTCCTTGATGAATTGTGCTTCAAATTCGTCAACACACCTGTAGGTCATATGCAGAAGCTTCCTTCTCTTGTGCACTTTGTGATTATTCTACAGTTTCTTCAATTTTTACATCCAACTCTCCATACTCTCTTTACCCAGGTCCATGTTCTACATTTACACCTACTTTTTAACATTTGTTTCTTCATTGAAAAGTGGCATCTTAACTTATCATGATTGTTTTCTTAGCAAAGGTATAAATCCAATAACTCTTAAAATTGGAGTTATAATTATTCATTATGAAATTTAAATTCTTAGCATCCAACTTCATTCTCTTTTATCCAATAGATGTGCATATGTAGGAAAACCAAAGGTCTTATCGTTTCGCTTCTTTCTTTTTTATCCAATTTATGTACATATGCAAGACAACCAAAGGTCTTGAGATGTAGGACACTTGACTTATGTCCATGCCAAGGTTTAGAAAGGAGAGGCTTATTGCAAACATGTTGGAGTTACAATTTCATATGCATAAAGGTATTTAAAAAATATCCCTCCTAATCAGACATCTTACACTATCAAAGGAGGTCTTATTCTTCCTCTGTGCCACATCATTTTCCTAATATACTCCAACACACCCTTCTATTTTGTGATAATTCTTGAAAGCATTTCAAGTGTATTTTCCTCCACTATTGTATTGAAACATTTTAAATGGCTTACTAAATTACTTCCCCTAAAAGGTTTTAGATGCCATAAATATTTCCATGGTCTTTTATATTTTTTTCAAAAACTTTATATATTCCATATGAGGAATACATCATAGGCTCAACGCCATTACATTAAAGATAATCATATCACTTATGGGAGTTGAACATGGGTAGGGAGGTTCATAATCATTCCTCCCAACCACCTGAGATAAACCCAATTTAAATACCATGTTATTCAATCTACCACTCAAAAATTTTACAGAAAGGTTTTCTAGAAAAGTCATCTACAAAGTAGATAAAGTACCTTACTTTTCCATGTTACAATTTTTGTGTTAGTTTTCAAATGTGTGAGTGCACTAAATCAACTCTCTTTGGTTCTTGAATTCTTTCCTTTTGAGAAAGAAAATATGGCAACTTTCCAAGTTCCACCCTTAACTTATGCCCAATATTATTGGAAAGTATAAATCTCGCTCTTCCACAAGCTACTCCTTTTTCAAGATCTCCAATGAGTGTGTCAGAGTGCCCAAATCTGTGATGTTGGGTGACAACATTTTTCACTCCATCAGCAATAGCTTCAACCAACAATACCTTTGGCTCCTCTGCACAAAACTTGTTTGTATTACCATCTTTATTTCCTTTTGTGATGACTTTGTCATTTTCCTTCAAGGGAACACTTAGAAGAATTGAATTTACAGACACCACTAACCATGAAACGATTCCCTAACCCATTATATCATGCTTACTACTATCACCAAAACTAATGGTTCATACTCTCAGGAAATACCTCATACGTCACAAACCAAATCCTCATAATTCATATGTTTCTTGGAGCCCAAATAGAAGTACTAACACACTCGGGAAGACTTAGTTTCAAATGTGGTCACTAAAAATAATTTGGGTGAAATTTTTCTTGAAATTTCATTAGCTTCTTATTTCTTCTTATTCTCTACAATACCCTTTTAATTTTGATCACTCTTTTCCAATTCCCTTCATCATACAAAAAGTAAAGAATTCACTTCCTTATTTTTCCCTTTTGTGCCTTGATAGCTCTTTGGAAAATCTATCTCTTCTTATGACTGGCACAAACCACTTTCTCTTTCCTCATTCTAGTAGTGTGTCATAATGATTAAGTGTTTGTCGGAGCCTTTACAATTAATATGTAATCATTTCCTTTAATTCCCTCTTGCATTAGTGAAACATAACACTTTTTCAAGGTGGAACTAGATACAATCCATAAAGCTATAATCAACCATTGACAAAACTTAGCCAAGATTCATAGATGAAGTCAAGATAACATCCTTATCTGTGATCTTTGATCCACATGAGAACAATTATTCCTTGAGGGACTTCAGCTAGTGGATGTAGAGTCCCATACTTTGTGACACTTAAGCCTTCATTTTATTTAACATTTCCTTCTTAAAAAACGTCTTGTACGAACATATTCCTTGTCCTACAAATTTATCAAACCATGCTTCTTTCGAAGCAGTGGCATCACTTCCATGTCAAACCATATTATCACTCAAATTTATAATATGCATGCAAGAGCCTCACACTTCTATTTTCACACTTACTAGTTTCATCAAGGACCATAGTTATGGCATTGTTAAATACCACTATAAGTTTCAAGTCTCACCTAGGACACACTCATGCTTGTGCTCATGTTCATTGTGTTGATAAATATAGGGCATAGTAATTAAGTGATTTATTTTTTATTAGTAACTGCTTGTGAGTGATTTTTACTTCTTTAGATTAGGATCTTCTTTTCCTTAAGTTATTAGTGTCCTTCTTCATCAAACAACTACAGATGCATAAACCATAAAGAGACAATAGACATAGAATATAGAATATCATCCAAGGCCAAAAAATCTCACTCTTTGAGAGGAAAACTTGAACAAATTATTCTTATAGAGATTCCAATTGACGAATACCAAGATGAAGACCCTTGACATATCTGCCACTCTAAGACCAAGCTAGAAACCTTCCTTCATGAGATCCTTCTTGAAACAACCGTGTAGCACTTTCCTCCTTTTATATTCAATGCAATTCAAACTATCTGTACTTCTCAAATTTTCGATCTCTTCCACATAATTGCAACTCTCATCCTATTAGTACCCTTGCAATTTACATGTGTGAGCTATTTGGAGATATCTCTCTTCTTTGATTGACTAGGAGACTTAATCTTGTGACTTTGACTAGCATTTATGCTAGTATGAAGACTTTCCTCTTGACTTCTTTGCTAACTGTGTAAACCCTACTACAAAGCCCTTAATATCAGTCACACGTGTGAGTACAAATAACCAAACATTATGCCAAGCTATTTCATATTCCCTTCCTTCTTCCCACGTTGGATGAGAGGCTACTAATGCTTTTTCTCGCACTTTCTATTGTACTTCAAACCCAAGACCAAAACTCTATGTCTAGAATGGAATTTGAGCTGCCAATAAATATTGTTTTTCCCGGCATAATGATCCGACTTGAGTGTAAGTGGGCCAACATGTCCATTAAGTAGGTTATATACTCCATTTTGTAGCTGACTTCAAGGATAGGTTTTGTGCTTGGTCTTGGAGGGATTACATACTTATTAAATGACTCATACAAGATGTAACATGCACAAGAAGGGTCCTTCATACATGACATTGACTCAATTTGACTTTATGACAAATCCTAAGGACTCTCAATGGAAGTCATACTAAAAATAAAATTTCTTGCTCAGGAAACCCATGAGACAAGCATTACAATAATAATTTTATTTTGGTTCTTTTCATAAATTACATAAAATCACAATTACAGATGTCATTATGAAGACCAAACCTAGTTACTTTTCAAAACTCCCTCTCAACTAGGGCGGTATTCATAATGGTACTTGGTCATTCTCAATTTGAAGAATTTTTCATAAGAATATTTGGATTGGTTACCCATTTGTATAGCATCATAGCAGCCAACATTGTCACATAGCAAGGCCTTGAATAACAACTCTATCTCTCCACAAGGTCAGAGCATAATGTTAGCGATACTAATGATATATAGACACCCTCATCATTGTCTCTCTTCGAACATACCCCACTTGGGTTCTCAGGGTGTGTTCCACCAGGACTATTCTTATCTTAGATTCCCAATCGTCAAAGAATATCAGTCCTCAATGACTACTCTTATTTTGAATGTCCTAATACATCATTAAAGAGCATCAAGTGCTAGATGTTTATCCAATCCTCTAATCTGTCTTCTCAAGTGAAGACAAGAATGATGTGTCAATCTCTCCCTCTTAATTAAGGAGGAATTTCCAAGTTTCTTCCAAGTAAGAAACTTGTTTCTAGACTCCCTCTTAATTAGGGACCCACAACAGCTCCTTAGGTGGCGATTATGGGACAACCAACTACTTGAATAACTCATCCTCATGATGTTATGAAATTATTTTTATTATTTAAGATTCTTCATGTTTGGGACTTCCACATAGGGCACCGACCATCCATCACTTTCATCCACGAGTCAGCCATGTCATCATCAGAAAGTGATCCATCAATCCATATATGGCCTTCCTTTATGCCATGTTGCTTTCTTCATGCCATGTTTACTTAAGGATCTTTCATCTTACTACAGATGCATCGATGGTGGAAAATATCAATAGATCTTACCTTCACAACCCTGCATAAACCCATCCAGATATTCCAAAATAAAGGAATGAACATTATAATAAAAATTCTATGTATGATGGTCTTTCATCATGACATATTTTAGTTTGCATCATAATCCTACATACATATCGACACATCTCCAATATATATATATATATATATTGTCAAGGCTCTCTTTATTTTTCAAACTCCATCAGAGTCTTCATATCTTCCATGGAGATATCCTAGTAAAGTTTTATTGGTCTTTCAGATGTTGATTTCCTTTACCAATGTTCCATATTCCATGATCTCTTCCTTCCTTTCTTCACACATTGCATTCCTAGGAGCTTCTAATCAGAGTTCCTCAATCATAGTCAACTACCTGATACTTCATATAAGGACATATTATGTTGATTTCATCTAGTGAATGTGTGATCCATGTATTCTTGCATCCATTTGAGGGAGGAGATAATTTCTTTTCATTATTCTCTTAAGATAGAGCATTAGTTCATGATACCTGAAAATATATGACATGACTTTCATAAACATACATACCTCATTTTTCTTTTGGGTCATCTAGATTTCCTGCAACATCTTCCTTGTTTGAATGAGCTTCAATCCCTTGATCTACTTCACCTTTATGTCATCATATCATCATCCCATGAATTCTAGAATTTTGGAGTTCTTGATGAAACACTTGCTTCTCCTCATGATCGGTGAACCTTTAAATCAAGATTCCATCATAGAATCTTGGGTATCTAAAGTATCACCTTTAGAAGATGTTTCCTTTTGATAGATGTATGATGAGCCTTGTACTAGATGACCTTTCCACTTGTTTTTCCAATGAGATTCCCAAGATATATATTCTTGACTTCCATAGATTCTAATAATCTATCATGATGTCCCCAACTCTTTATTTCAATGATTTTATGATGCCTTGATGCATCCAATTTAGTGAATCATGATATCCATATATTAAATAGAAGACTTAGGAATTCAAAAAGAACTTAGTTGAAGAATACTATCTCAGTCATAGTAGAGATATCTTACTTCCTCTATCTTGGATTTCTTCTTTTTCAACTTCCTCCACTTCTTCAGTGATATGAGATTCTTCTCTTCTTCTTTTTTTATTGTCCTTATTGATATTAGGAAAATATCTTTTGTAGTGTCCATATTCTTGGCACCAATAACATTGAATCTTAGACATTCCCCTTTTCTTTTTCCAACAACCAGAGTTTGCAAACTTTCCTTTTCTTCTTGTCATTGCTTGACTTTGATCACCTGCTCCCACATCATATTTGGCCTTTACTATAGATTCTTCAATCTTGAATAGTGACCATAGATCCTGGAATGGAGTAGCTTCATTCTTCCCATAAATACTTGAAGTAAAGTTACCCCACTCCTCTGATGGTGCATTTAATACCATTGTAGTCATTTCACTATTAGACATGACTTCTCCCAGATATTATAGTTGATCTTGTATCTCAAATATCCTCATAAAGTATAAGACTATTCCATATTCCCTAGACATCTTTAGCTTGTAGAGTTCTTTCCTTAATGAGATGACTTCTCTGGCAGTGCTTACAGAATATAACTCTACCACTTTGTCATAGATTTTTTTTTAAGTTTTGAGTTTAGATACATATGGGATGAGGGGATCCTTGATGATTCTATGAGAATCATTTGAGCCCTAACTTCTCCTTTAATATACTTGGCAAGAGATTAAGCATCTTCCTCTCCTGGTTTTGTGACAAATCCTTTGACATGCTCCATCACCTCATTTTCAATGAGATTTAGATCTATCATTTTCTTCCATGCAAGATAGTTTGAAGCCCCAACCAATTTGTTTCTTTCCTTGTAAAGAGACTGTTACAGATCCATTTGGGCATATCAATCCCATCATTCAGATCAGTGTTTTAGGGCTCATCAAACCCTAATTTCAGTTGCTACATGCCCTAAACGAGTCACCCCTTTGAATGCCTCCTTCCCAGATAGTTTCATGACTTGAAGACATCCAGAAATAGCCTCTAGAGGGACCAGCATAGATAGGCCCTTGTAAGGGTGCGCTGCAAAGCAGTTAAGTCCGTGCTAGGATGCTCTGCTATGCACTTAGGCTTCCCTTCACCTGCGTTGGGCGATATTGAGCGAAATTCACATAGGGTTTGGGGAATATTCTTATCTTTTGGAGTCATCTAGAAGGTTTCCTCACTTATAAACTCCTATGAGCTCGAAAATGGATGAGGAGTGAGTTAAGATGCATCCTATCCTCTCATCCCTTAACTCATAATTATCTTCACATTAATTGTCAACCCATGGACAATTTTTATTTCAAGAGTGTACTCAGTCTGAGGCGGTCACTTGCTCAAGAGTAATGTTTTGTAGTATAGTGCTTAAAATGCAAAAGTAAATGAATTCTTGAAATAAAATCTACTTACAATTAAAAGAAACTTAACACTCTGAACCTTAAATCATTCCCTCTGAAAACTATAGCAATTTATCAGCCAAGGATGCAGTAGTGATAACTCTTTCCTCTGTCAACTGATATAAATGAAATCAAACATAAACAAGATCCACAATCTAAGAACTTAGACAACTATAGTCAATCCACACTAAAGCAAATAACTGGAAATGGCAATTCAATTGGAAATGCTTACTTACTAAAACAAACTTGCTGCAATAGCAATTAAAAGATGAAATCAAATCCTTGTAGAAAAGAACAATGACTAAGTCTATTGAAAAACTGAATAGCAAAGCTTAACTTTAGCGGAAATGAATTGAAAAACAAAGTTCATCTTACAGAAATGAAATATTAATGGAAAGGAACAGTAACACTAAATTATTGAAGATGAACAACAATGCTAAATAGAAATGAACTGCAAAGCTAAATGAATAGCAATACTAAATGGAAATGAGCAGCACTACGAAATTAATAGAAATGAGCAGCAATACTAAATAAGTAGCAACCTATAATGCACGGTAGAATCTGAAGTGAACAGCGAATCTTTATAACCAAAATGAACAGCATAACAATTTAAGTTGTAATGAATAGCAATCTTTGTTATGGTGGAAGAAAATAGCAACGCAATCCAATTGTGATTTCATGCATGAAACGATTTCAGGAAAATGTACAAGAACAGGAAGTTAGAAAGCAATGCAACCCAAAAGCAATGAAAAGTAAATCAAACCATCACACAACTGGACCTGTAAAATAATGGTACAGGTAGCAAGTGGATCCACCAGGGCCGGGCCCTTAGCTGCCAATGAAGCACCGCCGAACTTACTCTAGTATCAAATAATGGAACAACAACTCTTTTATTTATTAATCATCAAACTATGAAATCATTACAATAGCAAAAGCCTCGAGAATTACAATGGTAATGCAACAATCCCCCTTTCCTCCTATCCGATCCTATCCTATCTCTAATAATCCCTAACTTAATTTCTCATAATCTATCCCATCATGAATCATTAATCCTCTTCTCTGATCTATGTTTTCATTTAAATACAGAGAGAGCATAGAGAAGTTACAATAGAGATGATTACAATATGATTCTCATTACAAAATTGGATTGCTCACAAAAAATTAATAAACAAGATCCTATCTAGAATATCTCTTCATCAATCATTCAACAGGAATAGGTCGAATTTGGCATTGCAACTGAGATATTTTAGAAAACGGCCACAACAACGAATCGAAGAAAAACATCTTCAGAGAACCTTCTGTTTCTCTCAATACGGACCGAATTTGGGAAAACAGCTCATATTAAAACTAATTTGGTCCGTTCTGGACAAAACCCATGTTTTTGATTTTTCAGATTCTTTTCCATTTTCCCAAAACGTCCAATGAAAAATTGTCACTTCTTATTCCTGCGAATTTCTGAGTTGGAATATTTAATGATGAGCTGGAGATCAAATCTTCAATCTGGAAAATATCTTAGAGGCTAAAATGGTGAACAAATTTATTAATAAACCATAATCAGTAAAATCATGCATAATAATCAATTTATTAAAAATAAATTAGAAGAAATAATATTTATCCATAAGAGCATAAATAATTATAAGATGGAATTATATGATAAACCATGATAAATGACGTGATAAAGAATGGTAGAAATGGATGAAATAGGTATTAAAAAGTGATAATAATAATGTCATATTAACGACCCAACACATGGAACTAATTCTAAGTATGGAAGGCCATTTAATGCCACCATTTATGACAGAACCTCCTTCATCTTCCTATAAATTGACCACTCATCTAAGTGATCAGGGGCTAGATTATGTTGAGTTGTAAGGAGATAATGTTGCTATGAGATTTGGCTTTGAAGCAAGTATTGTAATGTTACAAGATTGTCATGATTTTGATGTGATGTGGATGGGATCCAAGGTGGAGGAATGGCTTTGAATCAGACACGAATGGTTGTAATTCCTGCTTCTATTCAAGAAAGTGTTTCAACCTTTGTCCCATATGTTTGTATTGTTTTATAATGCTAATATGTGTGAAATGTATACGATTCCATTCACTTATATTCAATAGATCTTTTGCTTTAATCGATTCTTTATTTTCTGTTGTGTTTACAGGTACTTCTCAAGTGTATTAAGTATGGGAAAGAGGGACAGGATCGATACAAAGGAGACGAGAGGAAAGAGGATCTACAAGCAGGTCTTCTCATCTTCTCGTCTTATCTATTTCTTATAGGAAAAGACGAAAGCACTTTAAATTGTTGTTCTAGATATGGCTACTTATCTAGGGAATTAATATTTATCCGTAGATACCAAATTCTCCAAAACAAATTGGCGACTCCCCTGGGGAAGATCCTCTTTCCTAGTATCTTATCCACCTCCTAGGACATCCTTGTAGACCTTACTTGTGTTCATAGATTGTAATTCAGCTCTTTGCATTGAAAAATTGGTCAAACCTATGTCAAATTGCCCCTTGAAATGCCTCACTGTCACCAGCGCAGGCTTCTGAGGGACACAGTGCACTACAAAGCACCCCTGGCTTAGGGATAGTGCTCTGAAGCACACTATCTCCCATTCAGGGCTGCGCTAATCCTCCTAGGATCAGTTCCCCACCTTTGGAAAGCGTTTTTGCCAACGTTTCTCTGTTTGTTTATTTGTTGATTGATCAATGAATGTTATGTCTCAGAGAACAAGTTTTTATCTCCTTGTCTAGCCCTACTTTGATTTGATTGATTAATATTTCTTTAATATTTTCTTTGTCATTATGATCTATAGTCAAAGTTAGAATATAGTTGATTATTATTCGTTCGAAAGAAAGTGTCGTAAAGTCTTCTTTTCCTTTGAAACAAAATTGTCGTAAAAGTCTTCGTTCTTATGAAATATTGATTGATTGTATGCACATATTTCCTTTTGTTCATATTCACATTAAGGAAATCGAAAAGAAATACATGCATGTTGCATTGAAAAAGTTTGTGTGTGCTCATAGGAATAGTGTAGCGAAATTGCATTAGAATGTGCTCTTTCTCTTTGATTGAAACAAATCTGATTGCTCTATCCCTATCTAGCTAGGATTTTCATCATTAAATTGAATGGAAAGAATGCTTATCATGATAGTTGCATTCCTAGGAATTTCAAAATACATAACATGGTGAACTTGAAAGGAAAATTCCTAAGCAAGATCAACTTAAAATTAACATCAATTTACCTAATGGAGCATTGTCATTAACGAAAAACATTTAGTGGTTCTAGGCTAGAGACGTGTTCTGATGTCGTAAAATAAAGTAGTTGTCACTAACTTGTCTGCAATACATCCCGAGTGTGATACCTCATTCTACGTACGTGAGTATATCGTAGCTTGTCCACATACCTTTGGGTATATATAGGTCGGTGTTACAATACGTAAAGTATATGGGAATGCTCTCATTGTGCGGTTTTGCATTAGACAACACTTATACGGACTGAGCCTCCACGTACCTTCGAGTATATATGGGAGGAAAACACTAGGTTTCTATCCATCCTTAGGTAACCGAATCGGATGCCTTCTAGGAGATTGTTTTCCCATACTTCTTGGTTCACCAAGAGGTATTCTGCAGTTCACAGTTCCTTGGTAAAAAATTTCCCTAGCTTACCCCTTTTTGTTTATTTCTTTTTTGATAATAAAATTAATTAGCAATCGTGGAGAAAGATCAACCCTTACCTCATCGTTCGTGGAGAACAACGAGTAAACCTACTTTGTTACCCAAAGCTACACCTATTCAGTCAAAGTGTTCTCACTTAACTGAGTCAAGTACATCAAGAACTCCTAGTTATTCATCTGAATTACCTAAAACATCGATTTCGGTAAGTACTGAGACTCTAGTTACTCCAACCATTTCTGGCACATCCATTTTGAAGAAGAAGTTTCAAAATTACTTGAGGACATTAGCACTGACCCTAGTGAAATAGTAACCGAAGTTGTTCAACAACAAGTTGATCCTCAACTTGGAGTTTCTCAACAAGAAATTACTTCTGAACTTGAATTAGTTCAACCAAAAGTTAATTCAGAACCTATCACAATTCAAACAGAAGTTACATTTGAACCTGAAGTTGTTCAGGAACCTCTTTCTGAAACTGTTGTTCTTTTACCCAAACATCTAGACTTCGAATTTGAACATTCAGAAAGTGTTACTTTACCGGAAGATGATCAACCGGTTACTCCTCAGACATAAGTAACTACTGAAACTTCCACTCTATCAACACCAGAAATATTTTACGGACCAGACGGTGAAGTTCTTCCACCTAGTCTAATTAGTGTTGAGGAAGAATTGGAAGAAGATCCTACACCTGGAAACCCATTCCACTTTGGAACTGGGCTTTATCTTTACCCTCATACTCCTCATTTTATTGCTCCATTTGATCATGCTTATTTTCAAGTACCCATCGATTCTTTGGGACAACTTTGGGGTCAGTTAACTACGGCTGAACAACCGTCAACATCCCAGAATGTATCATCTAATGTAGCTGCAGTACAATCTTCTATTGCAACCTCTTCGATGTTTTCTACCACACTTGAGTCGCACCTATATGGTGAATTGTCCATCCTGGTTGGTTACCAATATTTATCTGGAACCCACTCAAGGGTTGCTTCTACACCATGGTCATCACCCATGTCGTCAACCAGAATTCTACCTAGTTCTTCTTTAACGGGAACTCAAAATTTTGATCCTGCATATCAATATCAAGTCGGGAAATCTAGTCAACAAAGACCTATGTATCCATTAAATATTGGATTTCCACCATATGGAGACAAATACGCTTGTTCACCTTATCCTTCCTATGGAGGACCGTCATATGGAAGTATCCCACAGTATTCAGGTCAATCTGGAATTTGAGTTTGTCAATGGCAACCAACAATGCCAGTTCAACCAAGTCTTGTGTATCAGACACAACCAATGCAAACTGTGTCAGCTATTCCTATTACACCTGTTATTACCACTATACCACAGTCACAAGTTCAAACTATTGTATCACAATCAGTACAAACTGGTCCTTCTACCTCGCAACCACAAGTTTCGAGTCAACAAGTTCAAGTTTCTCAGGATGTTATACAACAACTTCTTATGTCCAGGGTTCAACAACCTCAGGTTAGTATACCCTTATCTGGACTGACCCAAGCTTACACTAATATAGTTTATTCACAACGTGGCCAACCTTTCATTGTTGGGCAACAACAACCATTAAATCAACAACAGTTGTACCAAAAACAACAACAGTTGATTCAACAACCGTGGTAGCCCCAATTTCAACAACCTCAATTCCAGCAATTCCAACCCCAATTTGGACTTTCCCAATAGGCTCAACTTGGGTTTGGACAATATCAAGCTTACCAAGGTCCTAGTCAACAAGGCTTCGCAGGTTATGGACAACCGCAAATTCAACCTGGTTATCAACAACCACCTTATGCTGGATTTGTTCAACAATAACCTTATCAAGGTTACCAAATTCAGATGACGTATGTTGGTATGCAAATACCTATTGCTCAGGCAATTCCATCATATCCTGGGTATGCTCAACCTGACTTGAATCGACAGTTTCCATTTGTAGCAACTTTACAATGACCAGATTTAAATCAGCTCACTAATGATCCAATCTTATATGCACCTTGGTAGACGGTGATTCCGCATAAGTTACCTTCTGACATTCTAAAATTCAACGGAAATCCCAGAGAAGACCCATCAAATCATGTCATTACCTTTCATTTGCGGTGCTCATCAAACTCCTTAAATTATGATTCGGTTAGACTCCATCTTTTCCAACAAACGCTTATTGGTCTGACTTCTAAATGGTACATTGAGTTACCAAGAGATTCTTTCAACAACTTTACGACTTTAGCCACCACATTTTTGACCCACTTCCAGTTACCTATCAGATATGAGACTGGAACGGAACTCCTAACCAACTTTAAATAGACTATTGCTACCCATATATTAGACCATATTCTTGAGTGGTGGCGTTGTTGTTGAATGGTTAAGGCATATGTTCCTGATCAGCTTTTGGCTAAGTGGTTCATAAAATCCTTGTTGCCATCAATCATCGAGGATGTGGCAAAAGGTGGAGTTGTCACAGAAAAGCAAGTAATTTCTCGTGCCCAATACTTGGATTTGATTTACACACAATCCGGCACGCTCTACGACAAAATTCCTAATGCACCCTGAACAACTTTCACTGTTCCTCCTCCACAATTGAGTAAGGACTCTCATGTCGGTGATGGTGTGATTGGTTCTTCGAGCATACAAATGGCAGGAAGACCATTTGATCAAACTCTTTCCATTACCAATCAAACCACTAATGCATCAGAAAACACTCTTGCTTCCGAAGTTAATGTCGTGTCATCTGACAAAGGAAAAAATCAAAAGAAACTAGGAGGCAAGAACAAGGGGGGAAACAAGAAGAAACAAGATAATTCCCCTCAAGTGAAATCATCTAATTCCTCTAATTCGGCAAGGAAACCTCATTATCCATGTCTAATCTGTAATTACGAGCATTTTACAAGACATTGTCCACAATGCTCAAAAGTCTCTAAACATCTAAAGACTTCTAACACATCTGCAGTGTTCACTGATCTGTTTCCAAACCCGGAGACACATTTGGTTGCGACAAACCATGCTTCCACATCCCAAATACTCATGCTATCCATCACAAAGCCACAAAACGAATTTTTGGTGTCAGTAAGAAATAAAGATACGGAAATCCACCGTCATCATCGAATAACTAGGCCACTGATCAACCTAATCCTTCGACTTCGACTTCATCTAAAAATATTGCACCACCTATTGCACCATAATTGACAATAAAACCACCAAAGGGATTTGTTCATAAATTGACATTTAACACTTGAGCTCGAGCAGCTCAAAACTATAACATAGTGGAGGATCTTGCTCAATCACCTTCTGCTATGTCGACACTCGAGGTGTTACAAAATTGTCCCTCCCAGAAGCAGGCTTTACTGTCAGCAATTGGCGGAATAGACCCTACAAATTCCAATCTTGTGGTTTTTAACCATGTGGTATATACACCACAGTTACCGACGCAATCAACTTTCCTAATTCAAGTAAAAGCTCTCAATAAGAATGTTCATTGAACTATTATTGATGAGTGGGCATCTACTTGCATTATGTCAATGAGCTTCTAGAAAACACTTGGTTCATTGTCGTTGTCACGATCACCAACTACGTTAAGAGCTTTTGATGGACGAATATATACTCCTTGTGGGATTTTGAGTAACCTGCAAATCAAACTAGGGGTAAAAACAGTTATTGTTGAAGTTGAAGTAATTGACGAACCCCTCAATTACAACATTTTACTGGGAAGGCCATGGGTATATGCTATGGTTGTTGTGGTTTCCATGTACTTTCGTACTATTACATTCCCTCATAAGGGTGGAATCACAGTTATCGATCAGCTTGCCTTATTTTCCAATAGTTCACAAGTTACAGGAAGCATTTCGTTGGTACATGGACCCCCGCTATCACCTCAAAGTGTTGGAGTAGGTCTCTTTAAACATCCTTCCCTAATGGGTAATTTTACACTACTATCACCATCTAATTTGGTAGAAGTGGCAAGAGTAGAGACTTGCAACATGATTTCCTCGACCTCATCTAATTTAAGGAGGATTACCAACAATTGTGAAGTTGATAGTAATATTGAGGTCATGCTGCTAAGCCGCATTGAACTAGCATACAAATCGATTTTTTGGGCTTGGGCGGCAAACCCAAATCCGCATTCACCAATTGTATGGGTAGACCATTCATTAGAATATGGTACTTCTTCAGATCCTTTCTCACGTATACATTCTACAGATGAAGGAACCGTCCAATCAATGATGATAGGAGAAGAACCTTGGGAAGATTATCATCATCGTTCCCATCTTCCAGATGACATCGAAGATTATTCAAATGAACTAAACCACCCTTTAGTTGTTGATTTCCTTTCAAATTTAGTTTTCATAGACATAGTAGAATCTGAGCGAAACTTGTCAAATATTGAAGAAATGATTTCTATTAATATTTCGACCAAGCCTAATGTTGTAGAGAACATTCATGTCGGCAAATATTGTTCTCCATCAGAACTCGATAGTTATCGTACTCTCTTTCGTGAATTTAGAGATATATTTGCATGGTCTTACGAGGAGATGCCAAGCATTGACTCTAGTATTGTTGAACATGAAATCAAAATGTACCATGATGTCAAGCCAGTTCGACAGCAACTTCGATCTATTCATCCAAAGAAATCCAATGAAATTAAAGCAAAGGTTGAAAAGCTTTTGCGCACTGGTTTCATTTACCCTGTACCTCTTACTGATTGGGTTTCCAACATTGTTCCTGTCATGAAGAAACAAGGGACAACTCAAGTGTGCGTCGATTATAGGGATGTAAATCAAGCATGTCTAAAGGACAATTATCCTACTCCTTTTGTCGACCAGATTATTGACGAATGTGTCGGATGCAAAATATTCTCATTTATGGATGGTTTTTCCGGCTACAAACAAATCAATATTCGCCCACAAGACCAACCTAAAACAACTTTTATTTGTCCATGGGGCACATTCACATATAGGAAACTCCCATTCGATTTGAATAATGCAGGGGTCACATTTCAGAGGGAAATGAATATGCCTTCCATGACATCAAGCACATTGTTCAACCTTACCTTGATGATTTACTTTCTCATTCATGAAAGCAGACTGATCACCCGCAACATTTGAGAGCGATATTTTTACGGTGCCAACACTACAAGATATGACTCAATCCACACAAATGTGTGTTTTGTGTTGGTTCTGGTCGATTGCTTGGATTTGTAGTTTCTAGAGAGGGGATTCGACTTGATTTGCCTCCACTTTAAAATCTTTTCCAGTCACAGAGACTCCAAGGGAAGGCAAACTTTCTGAGGAGGTTCATTCATAATTATGCTAAGATGGCGAAAGGTTTTACACGTCTTTTGAAAAAGGAGATACCCTTCCATTGGGATCAAATTGCGCAAGCTTCCTTTGATGCTCTTAACGATACCTTGATTAGAGCTTCATTAATGTATTCTCCAAATTATCAAGACGACTACTACCTGTATCTTGTTGCTACAAATACAACCATTGGCATGGTTTTAGTCCAGGAAGAGAATGGGATTGAACATGCAATTTATTATTTGAGTCATAATCTCAATGATACAAAAAGTAAGTACTCTTATGTCGAGAAACTAGCTTTGGCGGTTATGCAATCTGTTCAAAGATTTCGCCACTACATCCTACTTAGGAAAACAACTGCCATTTTGGATTGCAACCCTATGACATACATTTTGTCATGTCAATTGCTAGGGGGCAAATACTCAAAATGGATAGTCATTTTGCGGGAGTTTGATATAGAATTCATCAAGTCCAAATCAAAGAAATCTCTAGTTTTCGTAGAGTTACTTTGCAACCTTCCCTCGACCTCCATTTATTCAACATCTGAACTGTCGATTTTGGATGAGTCTTTATTTCTGATATCGTCATCTGATGCGTGGTATGGAGATATTGTTATGAAAATATCTCACAAAATATAGAAAAGATAGATGCACACCTTAGAAATAAGCCTCTTCGAGGGGGCAACCTCCTTTACATTATACAAATGAACAATTTTTGGATGATTCAAATGACAAAACCTCCTTTCTATATATAGGAGTCTAAGGGGTCACAATATAACCAAGCCGACCTAACAATAATAATATAAAGGCACAAATATAACAAAAGAGGGATTCTATGGGGCACAATAATAACAATATGGGGACAATAGGGGAAAAACAATAATAATAAGGGATACAATGACAATACTAATGGGGGAATCACTAATATTATAGGGACTTAACATGCCCCTCTCCTTCAAAAAATTGTTGTCCTCAACACTTGAGTAATTATGGATGCTTCTGTATAAAATTCTCATCCTCCCATGTGGAATCTTCAGCGGATAAGTTTTTCCATTGGATAAGATATTTCCTTCCTCATCAAGTTCTTGAAATATTGTTTGAACTGAGAGCTTATCGCCTATAACCTTCTTTAAACATGAAACATGAAAAACTAGGTGCACTTGAGAACCTGCAAGAAGCTCCAATTTGTATGTCATAGTACCAATATTTTGCAACACCTTGTACGGACCATAATACTTTGGTGATAATTTATTATCCTTCTTAGCTTGCTTGAGGGACATTTGTTTATATGGTT
>APFE031724348.1:52757-72976 GCA_000404065.3 Pinus taeda
GATTACCCCATTACTATTGTAGTTATACCCCTTATTAATATTGTTGTGCCCCTATTGTCCCCATATTGTTATTATTGTGCCCCATAGAATCCCTCTATTATTATTTTTGTGTCTTTATATTATTATTGTTAGGTCGGCTAGGTTATATTGTGACTCCTTAGACTCCTATATACAGAAAGGAGGTTTTGTCATTTGAATCATCAAAGAATTGTTCATTTATGTAATGTAAAGGAGGTTTCCCCCTCGAAGAGGCTGAATTCTAAGGCGTTGATCTATCTTTTCTATCTCTCTTGAAGCTGGTTTCATAACACTCTTGCTCGCAATAGTGATGTATTCGATACGAAGCCAAAGATTATCTAATCATTGGCGACACTCTTTACCATCAGGGTATCAATACAATTTTACGAATGTGCCTTACGCATGAGGAAGTCGAGAAAGAATTGAATAATTTCCATTCAAGTGCCTGTGGTGGACACTTATCTAGATATGCAACCGCACAGAGAATTCTCTGTGTTAGTCAGTTCTAGCCAACTATATTCAAAGATTGTATTATTACTATCAGGAGCTATCACGCATGCAAGATATATGACTAAAAAACCAGATTACCATCTACACCATTTCATCCAGTCGTTGCTGTTGGACCATTTGCCAAATGGGGCATTGACTTCATGACATGTAACCCCACCTCGGCCGGGGCACATGGGTATATTATAGTCATCGTTGAATATTTTACCAAATGGGCCGAGTCGATGCTAACATTAAACAACAGTGGAAAAACGGTTGCTCTTTTCTTTTTTAACCATGTGGTCGCCCAGTTCGGTGTACCACAAGCCATAGTTATAGATCATGGGTCGCATTTTTGCAATCACATGATGGGTGAGTTGAATGCTAAGTTAGGACTATCACATCATAGTTCTAACCCTTATTACCCACAAGCGAATGGACAAGTTGAGGCCATCAACAAAGTCCTGAAGCAGATGTTGTAGAGAATGATAGGGGTTCATAAGAAAAACTGGCACTTAATCCTGTAATCTTCCTTGTCGGCATATTAAACCTTGGTGAAAAATGCAACTAGATTCACACCCTTTCAGTTGGTGTATGGTTTGGAAGCAATATTACCAATACAGTGTGAAATTTAATCTCTCAAACTCGCGATTGACCTGTTACCCGACACTTTTGAAGAAGAAGCATGTTTCATGGAATTAATCCATCTGGATGAAACCCGGCGTGATGCCGCATTGGCCAACGAAGCACATAAGAAACGAATTAAGGCGCAATATGACAGAAATGTCAAGCCTCGTATCTTCTCAGGAAGAGACCTAGTCTTGCTTTACGATCAAGAAGCTGGTAAACTTGGAGCAAGGAAATTCGAACCAATGTTTATGGGTCCTTATATTGTCAATCATGTTCTGGCAAAAGGTGTCTACAATTTAGTAGATTATGATGGGATTCGATTGTCGCAGTCACGGAGTGAGTTATACCTCAAATGTTACTATGCTTGATTAACTGTAGTAAAAGTCACTGTATATATTCTTTCATTGCATGTGTGTGTGTGTGTCTTTTAGAGTTTTTATCTGGTTAGTAATCCACTTTGCATTTGTTGCAGATGTCAGAGTCTTCAGAACCTTTTGTTGGTTATGTTGATGGTGCTAGTCGTAGTACGCAGAACTTTCCTTCTACAGCATGGGCTATTTTCGCTCCAAGTGGCGAGTTAGTGAGTTTTGAAGGGATTTGTATCGATCGATCGACAAACAACATTGCTAAGTATAGAGCATTGATTGAACTTCTCTCTGATGCTATTTCACTTGGCATTCCCCGAATCATCATTAGATTGGACTCACAACTCGTTGTACTACAACTAACGAACATTTATACTGTCCAAAATCCAAAAAACTTTTGTATGTTCCTTAGAGTTCATATTTTGGAAAAGTATTTTTAACACATTCAGTATCAACATATTTCCAGAAATCTTAACACATTAACTGATTCTCTAGTGAATTATGTGTTAAATAGACATTTGCAACACTTGTAAAAGTAATATTTTCAATTCACATCATCAGTTGAATAGGATTGCATATAACCACAGAAAACCCTGAAAGTGAAATAGATAGGTGTTTTAAAAGTTTTTACAAAATTTGTATCCAAAACACGTTCGGTCATCTGACCCAAAAAACTCAAAATGCATGCAAAAAATCCTAAGTAGATCTAGTGGTTCTCATGGTAACAGGTCACATCTTTTGCTATCATGACCAAACGCCTCACCCAATGACTAGGAACATTAGGTGGTGAACTTAAAATTAACATCAATTTACCTAATGGAGCATTGTCATTAACGAAAAACATTTAGTGGTTCTAGGCTAGAGACGTGTTCCGATGTTGTTAAATAAAGCAGTTGTCACTAAATTTTCTACAGTACATCTTGAGTGTGATACCTCGTTCCACGTACATGAGTATATCGTATCTCATCCACGTACCTTCGGGTATATAGGGTGGTGTTACAGTACATAAAGTATATGGGAATGCTCTCACTATGCGATTTTGCATTAGAAAACACTTATACGGACTAGGCATCCACGTACCTTCGAGTATATATGGGAGGACAACACTAGGTTTCTATCCATCCTTAAGTAACCAAGTCGGCTGCTTGTACACTCTGATACATTGAACACAACATTCAGGGAGATTGCCTGCCCATACTTCTTGGTTCGCCAGGAGGTACTCTACAATTCACAATTGCTTGGTATACCTTTTGCCTAGCTTACCCCTTTTTGTTTATTTCTTTTTTGATAATAAAATTAATCAGCAATCGTGGAGGAAGATCAGTCCTAACCCTATCATTTTCGAAGAACATCAAGTAAACTGCCTTTTCCGCCCGAAGCTACACCTATTCGGTCAAAGCGGTCTCACTTAACTGAGTCAAGTACATCAAGAACTCCTAGTTCTTCATCTAAATTACCTGAAACATCTATTTCGGTAAGTACTGAGACTCTAGTTACTCCAACCATTTTTGGCACATCAATTTTTGAAGAATAAGTTTCACAATTACCTGAGGACATTAGCACTGATCCTAGTGAAATAGTAACCGAATTTGTTCAACAACAAGTTGATCCTGAACTTGAAGTTTCTCAGCAAGAAATTACTTCTAGACTTGAATCAGTTCAACCAAAAGTTAATCCAAAACCTATCACAGTTCAAACAGAAGTTGCATATAAACCTGAAGTTGTTCAGGAACCTCTTTCTGAAAGTGTTGTTCTTTTACCTGAACATCTGGACTTCCCATTTGAACATTCAAAAGTTGTTACTTTATCGAAAGATGATCAAACGACTACCCCTTAGACATGAGTAACTACTGAAACTTCCACTTTATCAACACCAGGAATCTTTTACGGACCAGACAGTGAAGTTCTTCCACCTGGTTTCATTGTTATTGAGGAAGAATTGGAAGAAGATTCTACACCTGGAACCCCATTCAACTTTGAAACTCGGCTTTATCTTTACCCTCATACTCCTCATTTTACTGCTCCATTTGATCCTGCTTATTTTCAAGTACCTGTCGATTCTTTAGGACAACTTTTGGGTCAGTTAACTATGGCTGAACAACCGTCAACATCCCAAACGGTATCATCTGATGCAGTTGCGGTAGAATCTTCTGTTGCAACCTCTTCTATGTTTTCTACCACACCTGAGTCGCACCTATATGGTGAATCGTCCATCATGGTTGGTTACCAATATTTATCTGGAACCCACTCAAGGGTTGCTTCAACACCATGGTCATCACCCATGTCCTCAACCGGAATTCTGCCTGGTTCTTATTTAATGGGAACTCAACAGTTTGATCCTGCATATCAATATCAAGTTGGGAAATCTAGTCAACAAAGACATATGTATCCATTAAAAATTGGATTTCCACCATATGGAGAAAAATATTCTTATTCACCTTATCCTCCCTATGGAGGACCATCATATGGAAGTATCCCGTAGTATTCAGGTCAGTCTGGAATTTTAGTTTGTCAATGGAAACCAGCAATGCCAGTTCAACCAAGGCTTGTATATCCAACACAACCAAAGAAAATTGTGTTAGCTATTCCTACTACACCTGTTGTTACCACTGTACCACAGTCACAACTTCAAACTATTTTATCACAATCGGTACAAACTGGTCCTTCTACCTCGCAACCGCAAGTTTCGGGTCAAGAAGATCAAGTTTCTCAAGATGTTGTACAACAACTGCTTGTGTCGAGGGTTCAACAACCTCAGGTTAGTATACCCTTATCTGGACTGACCCAAGCTTACACTGGTATAGTTTATTCACAATGTGGCCAACCTTTTATTGCTGGGCAACAACAACCATTAAATCAACAACAATTGTGCCAACAACAGCAACTTTTGATTCAACAACCATGGCAGCCCCAATTTCAACAACCTCAATTCCAGCAATCCCAACCCCAATTTCGACTTTCCCAATAGGCTCAACATGGATTTGGATAGTATCAAGCTTACCAAGGTCCTGGTCAACAAGGCTTCGCAGGTTATGGACAACCGCAAATTCAACCTGGTTATCAACAACCACCTTATGCTTGATTTGTTCAACAACAACCTTATCAAGGTTACCAAATGAAGATTCCCTATGTTGGTATGCAAAGACCCATTGCTCAGGTAATTCCATCATATCCTGGGTATGTTCAACCTGACCTGAATCGATAGTTGCCATTTGTAGCAACTTTAGAATTACTAGATTTAAATCAGCTCACTGATGATCCAATATTATATACACTTTGGTGGCCAGTAATTCCGCGTAAGTTACCTCCTGACATTATAAAATTCAACGGAAATCCCGAAGAAGACCCATCAAATCATTTCATGACTTTTCATTTACAGTGTTCATCACACTCCTTAAATGATGATTCGGTTAGACTCCGCCTTTTCCAAATAACACTTATTGATCCGGTTGCTAAATGGTACATTGAGTTACCAAGAGCTTCTTTCGACAACTTTACAACTTTAGCCACCACATTTCTCACCCACTTCTAGTTACCTATCAGATATGAGACTGGAACGGAACTCCTAACCAACTTTAAACAGACTACCGCTACCCATATATTAGATCATATTCATGAGTGGTGACGTCGTCGTCGAATGGTTAAGGCATATGTTCCCGATCAGCTTTTGGCTGAGTGGTTCATAAAATCCTTGTTGCCATCAATCACCAAGGATGTGACAAAAGGTGGAGTTCTCATAGAAGAGAAAGTAATTTCTCATGCCCAATATTTGGATTTGATTTAAACACAATCCAGCACGCTCTATGATAAAATTCCCAATGCACCCCGAACAGCTTTCACTATTCCTCCTCCTCCACAATCGAGTAAGGACTCTCATGCCAGCGATGGTGTGATCGGTTCTTCGAGCATGAAAATGGCAGGAATACCATCTGGTCAAACTCTTTCCATTACCAATCAAACTACCAATGCATTAGAAAACACTCTTGCTTCCGAAGTTAAAGCTATGTCATCTGACAAAGGCAAAAATCAAAAGCAAACAAGAGGCAAGAAGAAAGGGGAAAACAAGAAGAAAAAAATAATTCCCCTCAAGAGAAATCATCTAATTCTTCTAATATGGCAGGGAAACGTCATTATCCATGTCTAATATGTAATGAAGAGTATTTTACATGAGATTTTCCACACCGCTCAAAAGTCTCTAAACTTCTAAAGACATCTAACACATATGCAGTGTTGACTAATCTGTTTCCAAACTCGAAGACAAACTTGGTTGCGACAGACCATGCTTCCACATCCCAAGTACTCATGTTATCCATCACAAAGCCACAAAATGAAGTTTTGGTGTCAGGGAGAAATAAATAATACGGAAATCCACCATCATCGTCGAATAACCAGGCCACTAATCAACCTAATCCTTTGACTTCGACTTCATCTGAAAATATTCCACCGCCTATTGCACCATAATTGACAATAAAACCACCAAAGGGAATTGTTCATAAATCGGCATTTAACCCTCGAGCTCGAGCAGCTCAGAACTATAACATAGTGGAGGATCTTGCTCAATCACCTTCTGCTATGTCAACACTCGAGGTGTTACAAAATTTTCCCTCCCAGAAGCAAGGTTTACTATTAGCAATTGGAAGAATAGACCCTACAGATTCCAATCTTGTGGTTTTTAACCATGCGGGATATACATCACAGTTACCAGCGCAATTAGCTTTCTTAATTCAAGTAAAAGCTCTCAATAAGAATGTTCACTGAACTATTATTGATGAGGGGACATCTACTTTCATTATGTCAATGAGCTACTATAAAACACTTGGTTCATCGTCATTATCATGATCACCAACTAAGTTAAAAGATTTTGATGGACGAATATAGACTCCTTGTGGGATTTTAAGTAACCTACAAATTGAACTAGGGGGAAAAACAGTTACTATTGAAGTTGAGGTAGTTGACGGACCCCTCGATTACAACATTTTACTAGGAAGGCCATGGGTATATGCTATGGTTCCTGTGGTTTCCACGTACTTTTGTACTATTGCATTCCCTCATGAGGGTGGAATCACAGTGATCGATTAGCTTGCCTTGTTTGCCAATAGTTCACAGGCTACAGGAAGCATTTCGTTGGTACAGGAACCCCCGCTGTCACTTCAAAGTGTTGGAGCAGGTCTCTTTAAAGATCCTTCCCTAATGGGTACTTTTACACTACTGTCACCATCTGATTTGGCGGAAGTGGAAAGATTAGAGACTTGCAACATGATTTCCTCCACCTCATCTAATTTAAGGAGGATTACCAACAATTTTGAAGTTGATAGCAATATTGAGGTCATGCCGCTAAGCCCCATTGAACTAGCATAGCAATCAATTTTTTGGGCTTGTGTGGCAAACCCAAATCTGCATTCACCAATTATACGGGTAGACCGTTCGTTAGAATATGGTACTTCTTCAGATCCTTTCTTACGTATACATTCTACAGATGAAGGAATCGTCCAATCAATGATGATAGGAGAAGAACCTTGGGAAGATTATCATCATTGTTCCCATCTTCTAGATGACATCAAAGATTATTCAAATGAACTAAACCACCCTTAAGTTGTTGATTTCCTTTCAAATTCAATTTTCATAGACACAGTAGAATCTAAGCGAAACTTGTCAAATATTGATGAAATGATTTCTATTAATATTTCAACCAAGCCTAATGTTGTAGAGAACATTCATGTCGGCAAATCGTGTTCTCCATCCAAACTCGATAGTTACCGTACTCTCTTTCGTGAATTTAGAGATATATTTGCATGGTCTTACAAGGAGATGCCAGGCATTGACTCTAGTATTGTTGAACACGAAATCAAAATGTACCATGATGTCAAGCTAGTTCGACAGAGGCTTCGACTTGTTCATCCAAAGAAAGCCACTGCATTTAAAGCAGAGGTTGAAAAACTTTTGTGCACTGGTTTCATTTACCCTATACCTCTTACTGACTGGGTTTCCAACATTGTTCTTGTCATGAAGAAACAAGGGACAATTCGAGTGTGCGTTGATTATAGGGATGTAAATCAGGCATGTCCAAAGGACAATTATCCTACTCCTTTTATCGACCAGATTATTGACGAATGTGCCAGATGCGAAATATTCTCATTTATGGATGGTTTTTCCGGCTACAATCAAATCAATATCTGCCCACAAGACCAATCTAAAACATCTTTTATTTGTCTATCGGACACATTCGCATATAGGAAACTCCCATTCAGTTTGAAGAATGCAGGGGCCACATTTCAAAGGGCAATGAACTATGCCTTCCATGACATCAAGCACATTGTTCAACCTTACCTTGATGATTTACCTGCGTATTCATGAAAGCAGACTGATCACCCGCAACATTTGAGAGAGATATTTTTACGGTGCTGACACTACAAGATACGACTCAATCCACACAAACGTGTGTTTTGTGTTGGTTCTAGTCGATTTCTTGGATTTGTAGTGTATAGAGTGGGGATTCAACTTGATCCATCAAAGGTTCAGGCAATTCTTGATTTGCCTCCACCTTCAAATCTTTTACAATTACTGAGACTCCAAGGGAAGGCAAACTTTCTGAGGAGGTTCATTCCTAATTACGCTAAGATGGCTAAAGGTTTTACGCGTATTTTGAAAAAGGAGGTACCCTTCCATTGGAATCAGGTTGCGCGAGCTTCCTTTGATGATCTTAAATATACCTTGATTAGAGCTTCATTAATGTATTTTCCAAATTACCAAGAAGACTATTACCTGTATGTCGTCGCTGCAGATACAGCCATTGGCATGGTTTTAGTCTAGGAAGAGAATGGGATTGAACATCCAATTTATTATTTGAGACATAATCTCAATTATAAAGAAAGTAAGTACTCTTATGTCAAGAAACTAGCTTTGGCAATTATGCAATATTTTCAAAGATTTCGCCACTACATCCTGCTCCGAAAATAACTGTCATTTGGGATTGCAACCCTATGACATACATTTTGTCACGTCAATTGCTGGGGGGAAAATACTCAAAATGGATAGTTATTTTGCAGGAGTTTGATATGGAATTCATCAAGTCCAAATCAAAGAAATTTCTAGTTTTCGTAGAGTTACTTTGCAACCTTCCCTCGACCTCCATGGATTCAACATATGAACCATTGATTTTGGATGAGTCTCTATTTCTGATATCGTCATCTAATGTGTGGTATGGAGATATACTGATCTATCTCCAGACCCAAACTTTCCAGCCTGATACCTCTCACTCGCAACAGCGACGTATTCGATACCAAGCCAAAGATTATCTGATCATTGGCGACACTCTTTACCGTCGGGGTATCGATACGATTTTATGGAGGTGCCTCACACATGAGGAAGTCGAGAAAGCATTGAATGATTGCCATTCAGGTTCCTGTGGTGGACACTTATTTGGATATGCAACTGCACAGAGAATTCTTCATGCTGGTTACTTCTGGCCAACTATATTCAAAGATTGTATTATTGTTGTCAGGAGCTATCACGCATGCCAGATATATGACTGAAAAACTAGATTACCACTTGCACCATTGCATCTAGTTGTTGTTGTTGGACTATTTGCCAAATGGGGCATTGACTTCATGACATGTAACCCCACCTCGACCTAGGGGCATGGGTATATTATAGTCGTCGTTGACTATTTTACCAAATGGGCCAAGGCGATGTCAACATTAAACAATAGTGGAAAAATGGTTGCTCTTTTCTTTTTTAACCATGTGGTTGCCCAGTTCGGTGTACCACAAGCCATAGTTGTAGATCATGGGTCACATTTTCGCAATCACATGATGGGTGAGTTGATTGCTAAGTTAGGACTGTCACATGATAGTTCTACCCCTTATTACCGAAAAGTGAATGGACAAGTTGAGGCCATCAACAAAGTCCTGAAGCGAATGTTGCAGAGAATGATAGGGGTTCATAAGAAAAACTGGCACTTAATCCTATAATCTTCCTTGTGGGCATATCGAACCTCGGTGAGAAATGCAACTGGATTCACACCCTTTCAATTGGTGTATGGTTTGGAAGCAATCTTACCAATACAGTGCGAAATTTCATCTCTCAAACTCGCGATTGACCTGTTACCTGACACTTCTGAAGAAGAATATCGTTTCTTGGAATTAATCCATCTATATGAAATGTGTCGTGATGTTGTGTTGGCTAATGAAGCGCATAAGAAACGAATTAAGGTGCAATATGATAGAAATGTCAAGCCTCATATCTTCTCAGAAGGAGACCTGGTCTTGCTTTACGATCAGGAAGCTGATAAACATGGAGCAAGGAAATTTGAACCAATGTTGATGGGTCCTTATATTATCAAGCATGTTCCGGAAAAAGGTGCCTACGAGTTAGTAGATTATGCTAGGATTCCATTGTCGCAGCTCCAGAGTGGGTTGTACGTCAAACGTTACTATGTTTGATTTAGTGTAGTAAAACTCACAGTTAATATGCTTTCATTGCATGTGTGTGTGTGTGTCTTTTAGAGTTTTTATCTGGTTAGTAATCCACTTTGCATTTGTTGCGGATGTCGGAGTCTTCAGAACCTTTTGTTGGTTACGCTGATGGTGCTAGTCATAGTATGTTGAACTTTCCTTCTGCAGCATGGGTTATTTTCGCTCCAAGTGGCGAGTTAGTGAGTTTTCAAGGGATTTGTATCGTTCAATCAATGAACAACATCACTGAGTATAGTGCATTGATTGAACTTCTCTTTGATGCCATTTCACTTGGCATTTGTTGAATTATCATTAGGTTGGACTCGCAACTCGTTGTAATACAACTAACGAACATTTATACTCTCCGAAATCCAACAAATTTTTGTATGTTCCTTAGAGTTCGTATTTTGGAAAGGCATTTTGAACACATTCAATATCAACATATTTCCAGAAATCTTAACACATTAACTGATTCTCTACTGAATTATGTGTTAAATACACATTTGCGACACTTGTAAAAGTAATATTTTCAATTCACATCATCAATTGAATAGGATTGCATATAACCATAGAAAATTCTGAAAGTAAAATACATAGGTGTTTTAAAAGTTTTTACAAAATTTATGTCCAAGACACGTTCAGTCATTTGACCCAAAAAACTCAAAATGCATGCAAAACATGGTAATAGCTCATAGTTGTGTTATCATGCGCAAAAGCCCCGCCTAGTGGCTAGGAACACCAATAGTGTGGCGCTGCAGCCTCATAGGTAACTCCTCGATTCGGACATCCGAAATATGAAGGTTTAGTCCCTCTATGTGATCCTGCAACTCTGCTGAGGTCTCGACCAAATCTAAGTCCGGGAGAACTGCTCTCCTAATGTTTCTCTGCGCTGGCCCACCTGCAACCTATTGGTGCCCCACAGGTCGAACAGTGCCCACATCTGCATGCATAAGAATGATTTTAGTTTAGTCTTGGAAACATTAAAAACACAAAAAACATGTAGAAACTTGAAAAATCAAAAACACTTTTGGTCAAACAATTTGCCCATAGCACCCCATTGTGCTCCAACTAGTAGAATCAAATCTGGATCTCCATGGAAATCCATCCCTCAGTATGGATGCTCCTCGATGACAAGGTGTTGTCGCTCGAGCCAACTGAAAAATGCAGTGGAAAAAATGATTGTTGACTGACCCGCATGTCGAGCCATCAATTCGACCCACCTCTGCATACGTGGATCTCTAGGTCCAGCTACACCCAGTGATGCATGTTGTGGTTGCATCAATGGGATTCTCTCTAAGGTAAAAGCAACTAAGATCGAACCATAGCAGAAATTCTTTGTCTGACCACTTTTTACCTTGGTTAGTTGTTCTTTCAGTGAAGAAAGCACAGCCTCGGATCAGTTGAAAACTTTTGGCTCTAGACACTCCAGTGCATACTTCATATAATATATGTTCACCAGATGTAGTGTCACACTGCCAGCCATTTTTATGATTGTGAAGAGGATCGTTCTCAAAGGAAAATCACCTACATCCATGATGTTTATTTTCCCATCCTTGCTAGGTTGCGTACCTGGCCGACAAAACTGTCTAATATAATCCTTCACCGATTCACCTCCATGAGAAAATCCAGAAAGTGAGATGGGGGCACCTCGCCTCGACAGTGCGATAAGAAATTAAATATCATCAATGATAATAGGGACAATCTTGTCCCTAATGTGAAAAGTCTGATCTATCAGATCCCATGCATGAATAAGGTATTGCAGTAGTTATGTTTGTTTCCTCGTTTCGGACAAATTGAAGTATTTGAGTAACCCACAGTTTTTTAGGGCCTCAACTATACCCGGATTGTTTAGGCCAACCATGTCTTGTTCTTCGTGCTCTCTTTCTCACCATGTAATCGACATTCTGATCCGATGAAAGCCTGAAACATAATCATAATCTTAGTTAGGATCCTTTCCATGCAAAAAACAGGACTAATTTTGGAGCAAACAGCTAAATCAAACTTGGGAAACTCGCCCAACGCAACCTAGGCACAGAGACAGTGCACTACAGAGCATGCAGCCTTCTATCTAGGTGCTCCTCAGCACATTTTTTGATGTGAAATCTTGTGATGATCCCAGGGAAAAAGAATGAAACCACAGGGGCCCCAAAAAAACCTAAAAATTGCATGAAATGACAAAATAATGACCTGAAAAGAAAGAAGAGATATTTAGCTCCTACTTGGTCCAAACGACTCAAGAAATGGTCCATAGAATCTCTCGCAATCAACTGATGAACTTCGAGGTAAAAAACTAGCTCATAGCACAAAACTGAATGGTAAGTTCTAAATGGTAAAAATGTCATGGTAAAAACTTGTTTTATGTTTATTTCATATTCATTAATCGAGTAAACATTAGTATATTCCTATTTTTTCCTAGGAAACAGGTATTTTTAATCCATTTGGTGGTGTTTTGAGCAGGTTTTGCAACTGGCTTACAGAATTTGACGTGCTCGATTGTAAATTGTACCTTTGACCACAGAGCACACTTTTATCTCTTTTTCGAGCTCTATTAAAAATGAAAAAGGAACCCCCTTGGAGTCCTCTTTAAACTATTTTCAGACTCTCTAAACATGAAAAGATTGTCGAGCGCTTGTCCTTTCCAACTCGTTAATAGATTGGAAATGGTATCTCTCTTGTATTATTTTATGCTTTTTCGGGCTTGAGAGATTAATTTATTAAAAAGAACTTGTGGAGTTTTCTTTTTGTCCCTTTTCAAACTCTCTAAACATGAAAAGGATCGAGTTATATTTGTTGTTAAACTCGTTAAAACATCAAATAGCGACAAACTTGTCCATCTAGACAAGATCAAGTTTCACCTTCACTAGACTCGTTAAAACATCAAATAGAAATGGATTCACCCAAAGGGTGAAATTATACACCAAGAATATGTTTTCCTCCTCAACCTTGATAAAAATAAAGAGGTATTAATTAGCAATGATTGGCGAAAATGGAAAAAGGGGAAAACCACTTTATGGTAGTAGGTCACTCTTGAACATGACACTTTCAATCCATCACCATGACTATTTTGGTTGGGTTATTAGCTTGATGGTTATCACACCGTTGGTCTATCATACCATCCATCAATTTTTTTTGGGTCAATGCTACCAATTCATTTCAGTGTCGCTGACATATTCAAGAGAAGTCATTCAATCAAAATTCATTCTTCGCAATACCATAGACCTTCATTTTCATGACTGTCATTATGAACCTTGTGTCATCAGTCAAATTATATCTCTAAAAGCACTACACTCATTTCGTGTCGTTGATGTGGGATACATCAAGGCCCTCCTACGATGAGTCGCTTCTTTTCGACATTAGCGCATTATCCAAGAATTTGACTCAGAGACACCCTTCTAGTACCTTGAGGCTTGCATGCACCAATGGCAGGTTTCTCGCTTCCAACAATAGGTTGACATCAATGGCCTTCGACCGAAAGACTTTGTATGGTGTTCGACATCAAATCATCCATTCACAACATGCAGAATGTACGACAGTACCTTGAGGATCATTATCATTATCGGTGATTTCTCTCATGTCTGTTAACTTCTTACATCATTGGCTAGTAATCAGATGGTGTCTTCCCATGTTCTACTTTAGATCACATATGCACATGGTTAGAATCGTACTTGAGCGAATGATTGAACAAGATAGAATACCCCGGATCTAGTTTCATCCATCTGGGCTACGATTTCAAGAGTACTAAATCATATGTACAATGGCTTTACATTGATATTCATTCCAATCATGGGTCTATATCTGTAGACGACTGTTTATGTACATGTAAACAAAGTTTATAAGCTGAGCATGGGTATGCCTTCCCTTAGCAATTCATGTAAAATCAAATATCATGATATATGTATTGTAATTGATGCAGGTCACCTTCCACTTCGATACCTCCTCATCACATCGTAAAGCATTTCATTTGACATTGGCATTTTTCCGACTTCATGCTTTAGGGGGCAGTTGTTATACATCCATTTGGGAACATCAATCCCATCGTTCATATCAGTGTTTTAGGGCTCATCAAACTCTAATTTCAGTTGCTACATTCCCTAAATAGGTCACCCCTTTGAATGCCTCCTTCCTAGATAGTTTCATGACTTGAAGACATCCAGAAATAGCCTCTAGAGGGACCAGCGTAGGTAGGCCCTTGTAAGGGTTTGTTGTAAGGGTGTGTTGCAGAGCAGTTAAGTTCATGCCAGGGTGATCTAGAGTACTTAGGCTTCTTTTCACCTGCGCTAGGCAAGATTGAGCGAAATTCACATAGGGTTTAGGGAATATTCTTATCTTTTGGAGTCATCTAGAAGGTTCCCTCGCTTATCAACTTTTATGAGCTCAAAAATGGATGAGGAATGAATTAAGATGCATCTTATCCTCTCATCCCTTCCTCCATGGAACTAATTCTAAGTATGGAAGGCCATTCAATGCCACCATTTATGACAAAACCTCCTTCATCTTCCTATAAATTGACTACTCATCTAAGTGATCAGGGGTTGGATTATGTTGAATTGTAAGGAGATAATGTTGCTATGAGATTTGGCTTTGAAGCAAGTATTGTAATGCTACAAGTTTGTCATGATTTTGATGTGATGTGGATGGGATCCAAGCTAGAGGAATGGATTTGAATCATACACGCATGGTTGTAATTCCTTCTTCTATTTAGTAAAGTGTTTGAACCTTTCTCCCATATGTTTGTATTGTTTTATAATGCTAATTTGTGTGAAATGTATCTGATTCCATTCACTAATATTCAATATATATTTTTCTTTGATCGACTCTTTGTTTTATTTTGTGTTTACAGGTACTTCTCAAGCGTATTAAGTACGAGAAGGAGTGACAGGACCGATACAAAGGAGACGACAGGAAAGAGGAACTAGAGGTAGGTCTTCTCATCTTCTCATCTTATCTATTGCTTATAGGAAAAGACTAAAACACTTTAAACTGTTGTTCTAGATATGGCTACTTGTCTAGGGAATTAGTATTTATCTGTAGATACCAAATTCTCCAAAATAGAGACATTTTGACATATATACTTACTTTATAGAATTCTTGTTCTTCTTTTTGCTTCCTTGATGTTGATATGAAATAGAGGATAGAAAACTTCCTTTTGATGAAGATAGTTTTCTTCAATACTGATCCTTGGTCCCACAGAGAGGGAGATCCCTTGGATCTTTTGATGATGATGATGTATTCAATGGTAGGGATATTTCTTGAGAGAGATCGCCTTAGATTCTTGATGACAATGCCTTTATCTTCCCTTGGATGAATAGACTTCAAAACACTTCAACTTGATTTGTAGATCCTTTCAAATTGAGTAGACGTAGGGTTTTGTCATTTTTTTCTTGATGATGATCCTAATACTTCTTTGTATAATTATTGACTTCAAGATGATATTCGCTTTGATGCCTTCCTTGAGATTTGATCCTTGAGTGTCCCTTGATAATATTTCCTTCCTTGACTTAGTCACGTTAGATATGATACCATGTTGAGAAATTTAGGGCATAGTAATTAACTGATTTCGCTTCTATTAGTAACTACTTGTGAGTGATTTTTACTTCTTTAGATTAAGATCTTATTTTACTTAAGATATTAGTGTTATTCTTCATAAAATAGCTACCAATGGATAAACTATATTAAAGAGACAAGAGACATAGAATCTCAGGTATCAGCGAGGGCCAAAACCTCTCACTCTTTGAGAGGAAATTCCGAACATATTCTTCTTATAGAGATTCCAATTGATGAATACCAATACCAAGACCCTTGACCTATCTACCACATCAAGACCAAGCCACAAAGCTTCCTTGATGAGATCCTTCCTGAAACAACCTTTTAGCACTTTCCTCCTTTTATAGTCAACATAAGTCAATATGTTTGTACTTCTGGAATTTCTGGTCTCTTCCACAGATATGCAACTCTCGTTCTATCAGTACCCTTGAAATTTAGGCATGTGGTATGTTTGGAGATAAATCTCTTCTTCGCTTGACTAGGAGACTTAATATTGTGACTTCGACTAGCATGTATGTTGGTATAAAGACCTTCTTCTTGACTTCTTTGTTGACTGTATAAAACCTACTGCAGAGCCTTTAATATCAGTCAGACGTCTGAGTACAAATAACTAAAAACAATGCCAAACTAGTTCTTATTTCCTTCCTTCTTCCCACGTTGGATGAGAGGATACTAATCCTCTTTCTCACACTTTCTATTGTACTTCAAACCCAAGACCGAAAATATGTGTCTAGAATGGAATCTGAGCTTCCAATAAACAGTTTTTTTTCCAACATATTGAGCTGACATGAGTGTAGGTGAGTCAACATGTCCATTAAGTAGGTTATATACTCAAAATTGTAGCTCACTTCAAGGAGAGTTTATGTGCTTAGTCTGGGAGGGGTTAAATAACTATTAAATGACTCATACAAGATGTAACATGCCCAAGAAGGATCCTTCATACATGACATTGAATCAATTTGACTTTATGACCAAGCCTAGGGACTCACAATGGGATTCATACAAAAAATAAAATTTCTTGCTCATGAAACCCATGAGACATGAATTACAACAACAATCTTATTTGTATTCTTTTCATTAATTACATAAAACCACAATTACACATGTAATTATAAATACCAAACCTAGTTACTTTTCAACATGTTGTGCACTAATACCTGTAACGACGGTTGGGGCCTAGTAAACACTAGTGGTGTTGCACCAACATATGTCAATTTTTGGAGAATAGAGTATATATTGGGAAGGATAACCTGGGACAATTTTTGTATTTTTATTAAAATAACCAAGATATCTACAATAAAATTACACACCTTTGTCGCATTTCTTTATCTACAAAATGATATTTACATATTTAAATCTCAATTAAAATTATGTTCTCAAAATCTAACGAGCAACAGATTCAACTCTTCAACTTCTTCATGTTACTTGACCTTCACCGTTTCACATCTAAAATCTTATGCAATGGCTAGGCTTCAAAGTCTATATATGCAAAGTTCTTCAACTGCATGTGGACCAACAACTTCCACAAGATTTTTCTTGTAGATCAACCATAATTTGCAAGAATTCTTCATGGAACTTGCAAACTTGTGCTAGCAATATTTGTATACCTTTCGATTGTGAAACCCATAGACCACTTTACCACAAAATCCTAAACCTCTTGTCATGCAAAACCCATAAGCTTCTCTTGCAAAACCTACAAACTTATAAATTCTTAGATTTCATTTTTTACAACATAATCATCATAAAATTGGCATTATGGAAACTCATTTATTCTTTCCACAATAGTTTGACTATGTTCTACTAATTGATTTACTTAATAAATAGTTTTAAGAGATAGTTATCAACTTTA
The DNA here is from genome assembly GCA_000404065.3 of Pinus taeda. Lineage (NCBI taxonomy): Eukaryota > Viridiplantae > Streptophyta > Pinopsida > Pinales > Pinaceae > Pinus > Pinus taeda. The sequence goes on from APFE031724348.1 coordinate 70,103, forward strand.
AATTTACAATTTTTCTTAATCACTAAATGGGTTTCATATTATATGGTGATATGTCATGTAATGTTTACACATAATTTGATCAAATGTAATTTTCCATGGTCCTGTAAAGTTGAAACTCTTAGGATATCCATGGCCCACTACAACCAAAAAATCAAGTTGAATTAGTCTAACCAAAGGAAAATGTGTGAGATTCTGTAATATTTCATTCTTGTCTACACTTTATAATTCATATATGAACCAAAAGATATGCGACATTTTCCCTATAATGGCTAATTGCATTCCTACATTTATTGGGACATTTTTATCTGAGAAATTCCAAGATTTGGAAGAAATCATTCCTTTCACTTTCTACAGATTTAGATGAATTTGGTTTTCAATGTGTATTTATTCATTTTCTATCAAATTATCGTGGAAATCATCTCATGGTCTAATAATAAAGTGGTAAAACTATGAGATACATTATGCAAATTATTTGTGTCATTAAAAGGCATGTCTTTTGGATATTAAAAAACATTATATTTATGAAGAAAAAGATATAAAATAAAATAATAATGAAAAGTGATACACAAGAATATGTGTGCAATATGCATGCAAACTTCAAATGATGTGGATAGAACCTAGACTTTATGGAATTGTGTTAGGTGTTAGACTATAAGCATTAAAAGCCATTAAATCTAGAACATCTTGTATTCAAGGTATCCAACCTAAAATTCTTCCATGTGTATGTTGCTTAATAATATATTGAATTCACATTTTTCTTCAAGGTTCAACGCTTTCCTAAATAAACAAATTTGATCGAGAATATACCATGGTATGAAAACCTAGGGATATGAAAACATAGGTAAATACCTTGTGAACTATATTCCAAATAAAGGGAAATCAAAATGGAGAACATACACAAAAATAGAAGCCAATTCAAGAATTGAATTTCAGTTATGTGCTAAGAATGATATGAGAACACAATTATGGCTACATTGAAAGTATTGATAAATAATTTATAGGTCTTCAAAGTATTGATTGGAAACAGACTACAAAAGTTTTTGAAGCAAATACTGACAAGCACGAAAACCTGAGGAATTGTCTCTTATTCATCTTGGAAACTAATTTTTTTATGTATTTTCTCTTGAAGGAAACCCTATTTCAATTGTTCCAATTGGATCTCAATGTATTCAACAATCGTTTCATCTACATGTCAAACACCCTTAAAATGGAGCCTAAAATATATTCAAGTGTAGTCTAACATGAAAAATATGTTATGTAACAAAGCTAATTGCACAATTGTAACATTGAAAAATGGAAGTATGACTTTTTTCTGTACACTAGCATACATTTTCACAAGAAAGTTTAATGTCACTAGATATTTAATAATGGGGGATTGGGATTTCATGATGAGCCCTTAAGAATCCACCAATTATCTATGAGTCCACTTTCACTTTATGATTCAACCTGCCAAGAAATCAATAGAAATTATCATTACATGATCAGTGGTTGCTAGAAATCATCTTATGAACAAGTTATTCATTCATTTAGAGCTCTGTGAATTCTACAACAAATATCTAGAAATGTCCAATGGCAATCTCGGTGGTAGAAAACCTTACCTGATTTACCAAACTCATAACATCATTTTATGATTTCCATGTATAAGGCATTATTATCTCCTCTATTCAACTTTTATTCCCATTAAAAAAATTAAACATGAAAATACTTGAAGTCCCATTCATCTAAACATGTCCACATGCCAAAAAAATGCTAGTGCAAGAATGGAAGCAATCACATGCAATTCCTTCACCATCTCTATATGCCCTTGGAATATTAATTATTTATTATCTTACCATAAGCACCACACTTTTATTACCTGTTACAAGTCCACGTGAGGAGTTAAGTTGGAAAATTCAATAATTTCTAGTTGGTCCTATCCAACAAAGGCGAAAAACTATGAGCACCAAAATAGATGCTTGTTGGTACTCTACAAAACATTTCCCACTAGACAGCTAATGTTTATATCAAAGTAAAATGTAGAGAATACACAAAAAAAATCATTGGGTCAGGATATTGTAGAATGAACATTCTAAAGCTGTTCAACATAGAAATTATGCAAGACATAATATGAGAAACAAGGGTACACAGAAGCAACAGAGATACTACAAAAGAGTTTTTACGTTCTGTAAATTGTATTGTATATATTTACATGTTCTCAGACACAAGATTTTTAGGTTCCATGAGATACCTTTACAAGCATTCACTGCTCCACAAATTAAGTTTGCAAGCATTGCAAATAAGGTTGCGGATATGAAATGGGTACTTCAGAGTTGTAATTTATGCAATAGGAAATTCACAGATACCTACAAATGGAATATTTCAATATAACACATACATAAGTTTTTTGGTGATGCAAACGTGAGTTGCATATTGAATCTAACCTATACATGGACAAGCATGTGGCTACGGAATATTTGATTTTACTTGTGGATGTGGGCAAAAAAAATTGTGCAGTGACAGATGTCCCAGTGACTGAACTAGCATAAACTATGTAAGGTTAGGTGAAGAATGGAAGTTGTAGAGTTAGACGTATTTTCGATCTAGAGTTCAAGAGAAATTTTGTAACCATTATTTTATGTACAAAGGTGTAATTTAAACATATTGTAATGATTGATTAAAACTGGTACTGGTGGTATTTTAATTATTTAAAAATTAATATTATTCTTCAGGTTCAATTTCCTAGAAGACATTCAAATTGAAATTTTATGTGACTTGAATCAAATATTTTAGTTGAATATGGTGAAGCTCTTGGATTTATAATCTAAAATTTAAATCACAATGTTGTTCTCCATGTGAAAGATGCCAAATCTTTAAAGCATGGGATGGATTTATAAA
>APFE031724348.1:75401-88419 GCA_000404065.3 Pinus taeda
CATAGTTTTAGAAACAATTCCAAATTTCCACTTGTTTGGCATACCTGACATTTTTTGTGGGTATGTGGAGATAACATGCGAAAAGGATGCTATGGAGTACAACTTGTTAAGGATGGACATATTTTTAGTTTTTGGTCTCATATATGAGAGTCAAGGCCAAGATGCAACCAATCAATCATTATGTTAGTAGGAATTTTACTTTCTCTGAACCCTAAGGATCCTGGCATATTGGAGTATGTTACCCACCAACATGTATAAGTCACCATAAGAGAAATTGTTTCTTCTATGATGCAATTTTCCAACCCGTTGTCATACATCTTCATTATATGTTGTCTTTTTCTTTCCATTTGTTTTCACAAGTTATCTATAGTTTGAGCTTTTTAGCATGTAACTTATTTGGCATGATTTTGACTAACCTTTTCTTGAAGGTTGGATACTAAGTTCCTAAGGTGTTCTTTTCTAAGGTGATGTTTTGTCTTCTATGTTTATATAGGTCATTTGGACACATAGTGGCCACTATTGCCCAAATAAAGAAAACGTGTTCGAGTTCCTTGTTTTATTGGGGAAAATGGCATTGACATTGATGATGTTGAGGTATATGTTGTATAAATCCTTTATAGTCTACTTTAGTCTATGTTCCAGTGTTCATCATCTTTCATGTCTTATACTTTGCATTGTATTTTCTTTCATTTTCAGAAGGGGAACTCAGTATTGATGGTAATAAGCAAGGATTGAAGAAAGAAGAGAATAATAACGGTAGAGTGATAAATGTATAAAGAGAGAGAGAAGAGAATGGGTGGAGTGATATAGACTGATGGTCAAGTATTTAGAGTTGGTGAATTCACTTGCAATGCCTTCATAACACAATGATAATGTTTTGAAATGATGAAACAATATTTCATGTGTAAATTGTAGTCCAATCAATATTAAGTTGGAAACTTATATTGTAATACTTGCCATTTCATATATTATAATTTATGTGGTTGAAATTATTTATAGTTGTACTGCATATTATTTAGTATTCTAATTAACGTAAGTAACTTTGTGTTTTCATATTAGATGAACATGCAGATTGTACGCTGCAAAATCAAACTAATTAATTTATGTTGATTAATAATGAACACAAAATCAATCTAAAACTACTAAAATTGTAGTTTATATTGATTAATGATGGACACAAATAAAATGAATATACGATGACTAAATTTGTCATTTATAATTACTATGAATGAAAGTAAATGAAATGAATATAAATTATTAAATTAGTTGTTTATATAATGAATATGAAACTACCAAAAGAAGATAAATGACTATTGTAAATGATAAATTTGTGATCACAAATGACGTCTAAATTTTGAATATATACAACTATTAGTAGTTAATTTACAGTATCTTATAAAACAACCGAAATTTAATCATATTTCTTTGGTCATTAATTGATTTCAAACGATGACTAAAATTTGCAAATATGTGACTATTAATAACTAATTTATAGTATCTTATATTGTGACCAACATTTTGGTCATATTTCTTTGGTCATCAATTATTTTTCTTGGGTGATCATGTATTAGTTTATTTTGTTTTGTATTTGATCATTAATTGTTGCAATTGATGACTAAATCAATGGCTAAATTAATGACCAATTTATGACTAAGTAGACTACGAGAAGATAAAATTGAGATAACCAATTAATTATTAATTTAAATATGGCTAAAAGTTTATCACATTATAAGATACTGTAAATTAGCCACTATTGGTCACCGACTGAAAAATGGTCGTTCATATGCAAATTTAGGTCATTTTATTAGTAACTAATTAGCCATTTTGTACTAGTGTCCCTAGCCCAAAACCAATTTAAATGGCTATCCTATTATCCTAGGAAGACCTAGGTTGGCCACTATTTATGGCAACATCAGTTGTAGAGTTGGAAATATGATAATCACAAATGGGAAACTAAGAAAATAATTTCTACTATACCCTCTTGCTCAACCCCTCAATGAAAAAGATTTCCCTGTGTAGGTAGAAGAGGAAGAATAAGAATAAATTTATTAGTCATCACCCTACCACATTTGTACAATAGAAACCACTATTTCTAGCAAACAATTGGATCTTGACAATACGATTGATAATATTTTAGAAAATAAGTATCCTACGGCCATGAATATTGAAGATATAAAGGAAAAATCTCTAAGATAGCCTTCCCGCTCTGAGGACAACTCATGCGAAGATTTAATCACTATTATTTCTCACCAAAGTAATTCAAAAATATCGAAATAAATCCATCTAAAATTTTAAAAATCAATGATTTTCTTTCAGCTGATAAAGAAAAAATTAATCACTCACTATATTCAGGAAGAATATTCATGATTTTTCACTCTAAATTTACTCACCATATATACATTAAGGAAGACCATAAACCCCTTTACCAACCTTAGATAAAAATGAATCCTGCACTAAAGGACATTGTAAAAGAGGAATTGCAAAAATGATTAGATGCATGTTTTATCTATTCAATTTAGACAATGAGTGGGTGTCACCTTTAGCAATTGTGTCTACGAATAATGCAAAATTAAGAGTTTGCATTTAATTACAAATAACTTAATAATGCCACCAAGAAATATCACTTTTCTTTGCCTTTTATTGACCAAGTTTTGGATGTTCTCGCAAGAAATAAGTTATTTTCATTTTTGGATGGGTTTAGTGGGTACAATCATATCCAAATCAATCTTGAAGACTAGGATAAGGCTACTTTCGTTTCCCCACGGGGGACCTTTTCCTGCATGGTCCTTCCATTTTCCTTTTGCAATTATCCTGCCACCTTCCAAAGGGAAGTATTGAATATTAATTTTTTCCTTGTACATTACTCAATAGATATTTACATGGATGACTTCACACCTTATGGAGATTATTTTCAAGAAGCTCTCTCCAACCTATGTTAGGTGTTGCAAAGATGCATAGAGATGAATCTCTCCTTGAGCCCTTAAAAGTGTCCTTTTTTATGAATGAAGGAGTTTTGCCAGGGAAATTCCATTCTAAAGAAGGAATTAAAGTTAATCCTAATAAAATAGCCATCATTAGAAAGGTTCTTATCGAACAGAGACAAAAATATGTTAAAAGAGTTTTAGGACTAGTTGGGTAATATAGAAAATTTATTAAGGATTTCAGAAAAATTGCTTCAGGCTTGTTTTGTTTACTAATGAAACATTCAAAGCTCATTTGGAAAGACCTATGTCAAAAGGCATTTGAAGGAATCAAAGAGAAATTGACAATTGCACTAGTCCTTAGAGGCCCAAATTGGGCCTTTCCCTTCCACATCCACACATATACATTAGAAAAAGAAGTGGGGGGAGCATTGGGTAAGCTTGAAGGTAAATTTTCTTATGCCATCTATTTCATTCAACAAAAAATTTCCAAGGATGAGCTCAATTATAAATTTACCAAAGAAAACTTTTGTTTATTGTGCATTCTTTGAATAAATTCAAGCACTACATTACTTGATATGAAGTTTTTGTGCATACTATCCATGTAAGAATTAAGTACTTGACGTATAAACCTAATGTAAATGCTCAAATAATTATATGGTTATTGTTGTGACAAAATTTTGATCTAACCATTATTGATATACTGGAAAAAGAAAATTTTGTTTTAGATTTCATGTCTAGACTAACCTTGCTTGTAGAAAATGAAGAGATGGTGGATGACTAGCTTCCTGATGAGCACCTCTTTTCCATATTATTATTGTCTCCTTGGTTTTCTGATATAGAAAACTTTTTGGTTGCTATCCAGTTTCCCCCTAACTTGTCTTAAAAACAAAAGAGAAAAATTGTCAATAAAAGTGCTCATTATACTTAGATTGGGGGGAACCTCTTTAGTTTGGGGTCTAATCAAATTCTAAGTAGATGTGTGGGGGAATATGAGGTCTATGACATCCTCTCAGCCTATCATGATGCGAACTTTGGGGTTCATTTTACTGCTAAGAGGACAATGTATATGATTCTTGAGGCATGATACTACTCGCCTACTCTTCAATGAGATGCCAAGAGATATACTACATAATGTGATGAATGTCAGAGGAGGGGGAAACCTACTTATAGGTATGATGTGCCTCTATAATATTAAGTGATTTTTTATCCATTTGATAATTGGTGCGCGGAATTCATTGGCCCCATTGACCCTCCATATAGATAAAATAAGTACATCATTGTGTGCATAGATTATTTGACAAATTGAGTTGAGGTGAAGGTAATGAATCCAACAACAAAACAAAAAGTAGCAGAGTTCTTAAAGGATTTTTTTTTTGAAAAATTTGGTTTCCCAAAGGAACTAGTAATAGACCAAAGTTCACAATTCACTTCCAATCTGATAGAGGGGATAATGAAGAAAAATCATATCATACATAGAAAATCCAACCCATATCACCCTAAAGTAAATAGGCAAGTAGAGGTAACTAATAGAGCGCTAGAAAGAATTCTTACCAAGGTGGTTAGCAACAACAAGAAATATTGGAAAAAAATGCTTGTTGAGGCCACTTGGACCTACAACACTATTTGGAAGACCACCACTGGGTTCATCCACTTTGTGTTTGTCTATGGGAACAAGACCCTACTTTCCATTGAATGTGAGTACAATAGACTAATAGTGGTAGCACAACTTGACATGGACATCACAAAAGATCAAGAAGAGAGACTACAAAAACTAAATGCACTTGATAAACTTTTGCTATAGGATCTAATGCACATTGAAGTAGTTCAACTACAAAGGAAAGATTGGCATGATAAACACAGTAAGGCTAAAAACTTCCAAGAGGGTGATTGGGCCATCTTATGCGATTCTAGGTTCAAATATTTCAATGTAAAAGTCATGATCAGATGGTTAGGATCTTATATAATGGAGAAATTCCATGATAATTGCTCAGTTCAAATCAATACAATTGATGAAGAACATATCCCACTTCTAGTGAATGACTACAAATTGAGATTCAACAAGAAACCCCTATCAAGGGTTAAGTTTTCTAATTAAAAAGGAAGAGAATTGAATGTGATTGAGAGCATTAAAGCTCCCGATCCATTCATCCCCTGATAAAAAATAAAGCAATGAAAACAAAAAGATAAATGCAAAAGAGAAAAAGAAGAAAAAAACATTGGGTGAAAACATCCCTTGAGGAAACTGAGGGAGGCTCATAAGCTAAAAACCTCCCTAACGCAACGAGTGAGACTGAAGAAAAGAAAAAAGGAAAAATAAAAAATCCCTTGGTGAAACTCTCCCTTCAGGCACCTAAGGAAGACCCAGTAAGGCTAAAAACCTTCATGATGAAACCAGTGGACCATGAAAGAAAGAAAAATAAAAAGATGAAGACATAATTATTTTCTCATTTTTATATATTCTAAAAGTTATGCAGGTAAAAAATAAATTCAGTAATAACACAAATAGATCTGTCTACAGTTACCAGCACTCACCTTTACAAGAATCGAGAAGCTTCCCCACATCATTCTCATTCATTACCACACCATTCAATAACTTCCTCCATCATTCCCAAGACTCTTCCATTTGTTACATTCATTATCCCGAATTGCTAGAGGAAGATCTTGTATTTCTATAGGATACCACAAAATGAATAGAAAGATCTAGAATTGAAGTTTTTTCCACGTGCAAGTAAAGAAGAAGGTACCTAGGAGTCCCTAACACCCATAAATCACATCAACATCTATCAATTTCCAAGTTTACCTTCATAATTTCATTGTTCAATTGCATCAGTCCAATATTTCCACTTTTTTCAACCAGTCACAAGTGAAAAATACCTCCACGTCACCATAAATATCTTCCTCCTAAATTATGAAATTTTTTTCAAGGCTCGAACAAGAAGAAATCACGAGTCAAAGGAGCTTTGTGGCTACTATAGGAAAACACATAGTCCTATAGTAGTCTTCAGGAGCCCTACATGCCCATGTTTTCATTGTGGGCAAGAAGAGCCATGAATTCCACCATATCAAGAGGACAAAAAATTAGGCCTGAGTAGCTACATAACCCTTTGTAGGCCACCATAGGATCTTCAACCACATACAATAGTAACATTCAACCACCTACAACAAGAGTATTTCAGCCACTTGAACCAGAATTATTTGGAGCAAAAACAACAACAATGAAAAGATTTTAGAAGGTCTCTAGAAGCAGTAGTAGCAACAACATTCAAGAATTCAAGATCATCAAAGACAACCTCAACAATTACGTCAACAACCTCCATAACATCCACAATATCCACCAAAGGTAAGGTTCAAGTATACATCTCTCAGAACCTCCTCTTCAAACCTATTCTAGCTTGAAGAAACATTCAAACTGTAAGAAAGAAAATGTTTTATAATCTATATTTAGTTAAAGAGCCTCGACCATATCTGGTAGTAAACTTAATTTTTCTCCAAAGGACACCCACACATGTGAGAGAAGGACAAGACAAAAAATGAAATGACTAGAGAGGGTGGGCCGATGTTGCTTACTCAATATGGAATGTGGATCATAACATGGTAGGTGGGGGCTAGCTCACATTTTGTGCTAATCTCATCACCTAAACAATTTACCATCTAATTTTCCCCCCTCTAAGTCTAGTTTACCATAAATATATTTTAGAACACCAAGGAGGCCCTCCCTTTGCTACTTGATATCAACCCAACTAGAATATTTCCAAACTATGCTACTACAAGAAGCTGCAGAATCTGCAGACAATAGCTACAGGAAGCTAAAAAAGTGCTATACGAATGCAAATTATGCCCAAAATAGCCATGAAGCCTTGAGAAAAAAAGGAAAACACTAGAATAAATGTAAATGAAATTTCTCCTCACTAACATTTGGCATAAGCATTCAAGAAAACATCTTCATTATCTAAAAAAGGCACTTTGCATTTTACAGTTTGGATTTTAGTAAAAATAATAGTTGCATTGGTTGAGAATTTTCTTAAGGATATGGTGTGTTGAATAAGGAAGGGGTGCATGTTTAGTGTTTCCTTTCCTCAACCTTGAAAAACCTATCAACTTTTCCCTACTACAATGTTCTTCGTTGTATAGGAAACCCTGGGATCCTATAGAAACAAAAGAAAAATAACCTACTCATTTATGTTAGAAGTATATTAAGACATTGGGGGGGGGTGGTGAATTTAATAGGAAATATATAATGGAACCCTCAAGGACCCATCAAAATCATAAGGTTATCTTTTTTTTTAATTGTCAATGGTTAGGGTTTTTTAAGAAGCTGAGAGCTTTTAAGGACAAAATTGCTCAAGCATTTGCCTCAAATCTCCAAAAAATCGAAGGGCACGAGGCTATTATAATGGTTAGAGGCTGAATCATCTATCTAAATGAAGATCTTATCAGTAGGGTCACCACAATTGCCCGAGGGGTCAAATGGAATAAAGAGGAGATTTGAGACTACTACAACCTATAAAAAAAAAAATATGTTTAGAATGAGCAACTGATGAAGGATAAAAATAGAGTGAAAATGGAAATATTACCAGACCTTTGGGATGAGGTAGCTTACCATATCCTCAAATGTATTTTTTAGGTCCTAGAATTGTTGTATTTAATTCATCCTTTTGAGTTATGATTACTTATGATTTTTATTTCTATTACTATCATTTTTTATAATTGTTGGGCTATTATCTTAAACCTAGAGAATGATTAGGTAATTGTTTACTACTTGACATGTTCCCTTTGTTTATGATAATATTTACATTAAATTTCTATTAATAAATGATTAATTGTTCCTTGATATCAAAAAGAGGAGGTATGCACTTTATATAAAGATATTTCACCAGTAGTATAGTTCATGCACCTATTTAGGGTTCAATATATTAGCGCACTTGCAGGAGAAAAATGGGACGTGGTTTTTGTACTTAGTGATTTTTTCATGCTCCCACATGTGTCAAAGCATGCCCAAGTCATATGGATGAATTTCTACAAAATAGTAACACGAATTTGTAGTAGTTTTCAAACAACCAACTTCCTCCTCAAATTTTGTGCAGATCATTAGGGGAATTTTAAGGTCTGCTATCGGTCTCTTAAGGAAATTATAAAATAATAATGAAAATAATAAAATAAGATTAGATTACATCATGAAATTTTAGAGGGAAAAAAGAAAAATCATTTTTTCAACTCATATTTTTAACTTATCTCCCTAACGGTTTACTCAAATCTCAAGTAGAAACACTCGTTGGATACAAAATTTGATTCCTCATCCAAGGAGTACCCATGTTTCATACTTTCGATGGACCCTACTACATGAAAAATGACAAATGTATGAAAAATGTGATTGCAATCATGTTTTTTCATGTATTTCTCATTTTCATGTAGCAGGGCCCATCAAAAGTATGCAATATGGGTATTCCTTGGATGAGGAATTGAATTTTGCATCCAACGAGTACTTCTACTTGAAATTTGAGTAAACCCTTATGGAGATAATTTGAAAAAGCAATTTTATTATTTTATTATTTTTTAATATTTTTACTTTTTTACTCCAAAAATATTGAATTGTCCCCCACGGTTGACATCATCATATTGAATCCTATTCGTTCTTATGAAGTTTATTTTGGCTGTACATTTTTCTTAGGAGGCCCATTTTAGACCTCAAAATTACCCTAATGAACGGTGAATCTCAAAATTCTGGGACATGGGTTTTGTTGCTAGTATGGAAAATTCACCAAAACTTTGGTCATTTTTCAAAATTATCCATGGTATGGGAGATACAAAAGGTTATTTGTGTCCAATTTATTAAAAATGCACAATTTTCCAAAAATTCTAAATCATGTTCAGATTTGAAAAAGTGGGTTGTTAGAGCCTAAATTCATATTGTAACATGTATAAAAAGACCAATCATAACCCTTTGTTTTGGGAGAGGATGTTATTATAGTCTTATATTGTTGGTGTGAACCTAAGGCATATTGCCTCAAATGTAAAATACTGAGTGTCATTAATCCAAAAGACTCATGACATGTTTTATTTAATTTGTTTGTGCACTTTATGATTGATCTTGTCTCTGTAATCTAGATATTTTATACAGGGGACGAGCTAGTTGGTTTGGGCCCAGCAAATTAGCATGTCACCCTTTTTCCTTATTTATTTCTTGAATAGTTTGCAGATATGGTATTTGACATTATTATTTGCATTGTAGGTGTGATAATAGGTTAAACTCATATCTAAAGGTTTTCGATGCATCCACAGTTTCAGTGGAAACTCCATACTCTATTTCATTATATGTGTTTTTATTTTACAAAAGATATGGAGATGTTTTAATCGTGTGTATGGTATTTGCAATTCATTATTGTGACCATTCGTAAGTGAATAATATTCATAAGTCATAGACAATTTCGAATCATTTTAGATTTTTCTTGAATCTAAAGTTTGTTGGTAACAAAGGGTATATTGAGTTTTATTGAAGTTTGGGTGCAAATCGAAATAAGGACTATACACAGATTAACATTTCTATTACTTCATGTGTGACCCTTGTAAAGATGGAACAAAGCATATGTGTAACGTTGGTTTAATTGTGACTTAAGTTATTTTTAACTAAGAAGTCTCCACTCAACGCATTGTATTATGTCCCTTTGATGTATGCTTATGTCATGTAAGATTTAGTTGAGGGATCAGTCTAGTTACAATTGGTTTTGATTATTACAATTTTGTGATTTATTTCAACTCGTTGTAAATGCATATGTGGTTTTCCATTCTGAAAGTTACAAAGATTTTTCTTTAACAGAAATCCCTTGTGTGTGTTCTTTATTGAATCATTTCTAGAACTCTCTTTTTACGAAGAAAATAAGTTTATTAATTTGTTAGGATTTGGGAATAGTATGCAAGTTTGGATAAGGTTAGCATTATATTTCAATAAAATCATTTCTTATTTGAAGTGTGTTCATAAAGTTAGTGCACTTGAATTGAAATTGTATATCACATAATAGATTTAGAACTTGTTCTTCATTTCCTTGGATTCATATAATGGATCTTCAATAGTATTGTGAATAAAAACCCATTAGGCTTGGTTGATTGAGTCTTGTGTGAGGGTATTTGTCTTGCATTTACAATGGATTGTCTAGGATTTCATTGTCCTAGTTTTTGTTCAGTGTGGGACTATATTTCCTTTTGAATTTCTTAGTTAATCAATAGTTAAATTTTCATGTTTCCAATTAATAAGTAGCTATGGTTTGCATTTAGATAGTTAAGGTTTCCACTTTACTTTCCAATAATTAGGATTTGTCATCTACATTGATCAATAGCTAGGGTTTGTTTTCAATTATCAGTAATTAGGGTTCGCTTTTTAGTTAGGGTTCACTTTTAAATGTTGTTATACTGTAGGACTAATGTTTGCAAGAGCTAGGTTTTTGTTTCTAATAAATTCCTTTCATTGCATGATTATAGAAGGAATTAACTAGTGTTTGCATGAAGTCGAAGGTGTGAGAAGATTAGATTAGGGTTTTTTTTGCAGGTCCCTGAAGTCTTTGCATGACATTTCCAGTGCTTCACCTCAAAGTCCACGGACCCCGAATTCACAATTAAATGTTCTTCAGATAATCCACCATATCCTACAACGAAAATTTTGGCACCATTGTCGGGGAGACACTTAATGGATTGACCTTGGTGACCTCCTGAATTTGGTTTGCTTCTTCACCTATTTTTTCTTGCAAGCTTTCGTTTCTTTCCTTCACATTATTTTTATATTTTTAAAAGTATTTCATTTTAGGTTGTTATAAGAACCCCCCATATATTCATCCATGTGCTGATAGAATATACCCAAATTTTGTTGAGAATGAAAAAATGGACCTTGAGAAAAATTTCAACGATGATCACTATTGTTGTTGCTGATACAAAAATCATCCAATGGTGAACTTGCGAGTGCAGAAATCAATATTTTTCTTGAAAATCTTAAAAGTGATGTTATTTCTCTTTTATTTCACAATTTTATGATTTTTAGGAAGAACAAATGCAAGTTAAAATCGAAGAACCACTCTTGATGCTCTGCTCTAATTGTGGGATGAAGTCATCCTTTAGAGAGTGTCATATTTGTGAGGAGGATCGCTCAACATAACATTGCCCATCACCGTAAAGATTACAAAAAGTATTCAAGGAATCAAGTAAGGAATCAAATCAACTTCTAGGTATAACTCAAAACTCATCATCATTTAATAATTGGACCAACGCTTATTATCCTTAGCAGGTCCCTCAATAGATTTATAATCATGAAATTCCATGGAAAACTTTCAGTGCTCCTTCAATTGAATACCCTACTTTATGGCCACAGTGTCCCCTTTCTTGACCCTCTTCCATGATTAAGATGTCCCCTTGGCATCAAGAATGATTTGGAGCCTCCTCTCTAGGGAAATCTCCCATGAAAAATAAATTTCATGAACAACAACAAAAAATGCAATTTCTATCCAATGTATCATCAAGTTATCATCCTCTATGGTCGCAACTACCTATGCAACCTTACCCTAATCCATACCCCAATCCAAACCCTATTCCATACCTTAATCCAAACCCTATTTCTAACCCTAATCCATACCCTAAACAAAACCCTAATCCAAACCCTTGTCTAAACCCTAATTCAATCGAGGAGGTTACACAATAATTTAAAACACCTATTCTTCTCATTTACTCACTAGTCAAAAATGATAAATTAGTGACTAGGTGACTAAAAACGTTAGTCACCACAGCTTTTCCAAGTGAAATACTACCAAACATGAGCAATCTTAAGTGAGCCAACTAAAAACGACTAACATAAATCACTAATTTAGTTGCGGGTTAAAATATATGACTAGCTAATAATTAATACAACTAAAAATGGCTGACATGAATGACTAATTTATTATAGGAACAAAAATACAACTGCCTAAAAAGTACTACAAAAATATGAATCATTTGTTTATGTTAGTCATTTTAATTGTGTGAAACAATCTAAATTTACAAGTGATAGGGGATTGAAAGGTTGTTAAAGATTGTTGAAAGGTAATCCTTCCTTAAACAATTATTCATCCTCGCATGGTGTATAAAAACTATTTTAAGGCTATAATATCAAATGAAAACTACTTTAATTTCATATTAACCATCCTAGACTCATGTTAACCCCGCATCTATCAAGCGCCACGAGGGACCCAATCTCTTGAGGTGTAAACTTCTTTTTTTAGTGCAAAATTTGATGAATGGTTTGCATCTCGAGAGATTGGATCCCTCTCGATGCTTGATAAATCTAGGGTTAAGATGGATCTAGGTTAGTTATATAATACTATATATCAATATCTATATTGGTATTTGTGTCTCTTTTTTATTCCCTCTCTCTATCCCACCCCCCAAACATACACACTCTCCATCTCCCTCTCTTCCCCTTCTCTCTCTTTCTCTCTTCCCCTTCTCTCCCTCTCTATCTCTCTCCTTCTCTTTATTGCATCCAACTCTCTTCTATCCCTCACACTCTCTCCATGGCTCCCTTGCCATCCCCTCTCTGTCTCCACCTTTCTCCCTCTATGTATTTCTTATTCCCTCCCTCTCCTTCCCCCTTCAATTCCAGATCTCTCTTCCTTCCTCTCTCTCCCTTCTCTCTCACCTCCCTCTATCTCTCCCCCCTAATCAGTCTCCCTCTTTCTCTCTCTCCTTCATCCAACTCTATCAATATATTCCTCCCTCTCTCATTATCTCTCTCCCATCCATATATATGTCTCCATCTCTCTGCCTTCCCCTTCTCTCCCTATCTCTCTCCTCTCCTCTGCTCTCTCTTCCCTCCTCTCCTCTCTCCCTCACTCTCTCTCCATTCTCACTCCTTCGCTCTTTCTCTGTTAGGGTCCCACCCTAACCCCCTTATTCATGTCATGGGATCACGACATAGTCAAGAGTCAATAAAGCCCATATTAATATTTGTAAGTGGTTAACCTGCAATTAATGAAGGGACCACAGTTAGTTGCAAATGGGCGGTAGTATTAAATAAAGGGTAAATGGGCGGTAGTATTAGATAGATGGTATTAATAAAACCCACGGTATTGACCCGTGGT
>APFE031724355.1:33873-46568 GCA_000404065.3 Pinus taeda
AAATTTCAAAACAGTCATGAAAGAAGAATTTGAAATGACTGACATGGGTTTGCTGAGATACTTCTTAGGAATAGAAGTAGAACAAAATGGAAATGAGATTTTTATCTCACAAGAGAAATGTTTTAATGAAGTGTTGGAAAGATTTAATATGTAGGAGAGCAAAGTAGCAATCACTCCCACAATGATGGGATTAAAACTCAGCAAAGAGGACAGTAGCAAGGATTTTGATCCTAGTTTGTACAAGAGCATAGTTGGCAGCCTCATGTATTTGACTACAACTAGGCCGAATATAATGCATGCTGTTAGTTTGATTTCCAGATTCATGGAGAGGCCAAAAGAAGCACATTGGCGGGCAGCAAAAATGATTCTGAAGTATGTTAAAGGTACTAAAAGGTTTGACATTTTATATACTGTTTCAGAATGTTTAGATTTAATTGGATACACTAATAGTGATTGGATTGGAAGTGTAGATTATCGGAAAAGCACATCTGGTTATGTTTTTCACATGGGTTCAGAAGTTATTTCATGGGCTTCTAAAAAACAGTCTATTGTAGCGTAGTCTATAGCAGAGACATAATATGTGGTAGCTACAACAGCAACGTGTCAAGCAATTTGGATGAGAAGGACGTTAATGAGCTTATGCCAAGAGAAAGAAAAATGAACTGTGATTTTTTGTGACAATAGCTCAACTATTGCATTATCTAAGAATTCTGTGTTTCATAAGAGAACGAAACACATTGACACAAAGTTTCATTACATCAGGGAATTTGTAAACAATGGAGAAATTGTTTTACAACACTGTAGAACTTAGGAGCAGGTTGCAGATATTCTGACCAAACCATTGGGACAAAAAGGTTTTGAATTTTTAAGGAAATGTCTGGGTATGACTGATAACCCAACGGTTGAAATTAAAGGGGAGTGTTGAAATATTAATTTCCAACTGCATCGTATTGTTTCCAGAAAACCGCAAGCCTTCCATCACACCTCTTTTCACGAGTTGGTGGTTTTTCCTCCGGAGGCAGCGATAACAATCATCGATTGACATGTGCATCAACAGTTTTCCAAAACAAGTTTTTTCCCGGAGCATAAAGTTCGACAGAAAAGGCCGCGAGATATCAACTCACAGTCGTCCGATTCGATGAACAAACTAGCACCATAGATTTATCTTTTACTTGCCGTGAAGTAAATTTTGTTTGACCGCCAACTTTGTCAGAAAAGAAATTAATGAAATTTAATGTGATTCGTAGAATGTTCGTAAAAGTTTTTAAGTCTATTATTTTTTTATTTTACGGGAGCTACGACACAAGTAAAATAATGTATTGTTATGTTTTTAGTTTTTAGTTGTTAGTTACATATGTAATGAAAGGGAAGCATGCAGTAACGCACATATGAAAAAAATTACACAACAGTGAAATGTAATTTTCTCTTTGTAATGCACAACAGTGGAGAGAAAGTTTTTGGTTTTTGAATATGAATTGTAATATGCAGCACCAAATATAAGATGAAGAAAAATTTTCACATAGCAGTTAATGTAAGGAAATTTTTACACACAGCAGTGTAAAAATATTTGCAGCAGAAACAGAGTATTTTCCAGGAGAAGATAGAGTAATTTTTTTTTTTTGTTTTGGAATTGCATATGAAGGAGTCTCTGTTGTAATCCCTCTGAGAGAGGAAAAAGTTTGTAACAGACCGTCTTTATTAATGAATACAAAGTTTTTAGTGTGCATATATAAACTCTGTTTTCCGAGAAAACAATTTTAACTTCCCTGTGTTAAAACACTATGTTAAAACAGAGCATTTTTTTTTCTCTGGTTATTTTTGTTTGGAATTATCATAAATTCCCAACAATTGTTATTATAAAATTAACCTTAAATCTGAAATTAAGATAGATTGAAATTAAGATAGATTTATACACGCCATGTAACTAGACCGTAGATGTTGAGAATATAGTCTAACATCCTATAGATGTTTGGAATATGGTTTATATTGCATTTAAGTTTAACATGGTTTTCTTTATATATTCTGTGTGGATGTTAGGATGCTAAACGATAAACGACTTAATTACCGTTGACCCGTTGACTTGCAGATGGGAAGGATCTAGTAGCTGGCCGTCTGAGAAAGTGAAGGTCAAGGTGAAGAGAAAACTGAGGGACCCAAGGTTATGCTTCCATACTAGAAGCGATGTGCATGTTCTAGACGATGGATGCAAGTGGAGAAAATACGGACAGAAAGTGTTCAAGAACAGCCTCTCCATCCCAGGTACATGAACAAGTATTCTTAGAGAACTTATATTGAATCACTCGTTCAACTCAACGCTCAATTAGCATTTTCATTTGTTTTTTTTTTCACCAGTATTCCTACTGTACTTATATTGATTGAGTCATTGTCCTTCTCTTAGACACTCTATGATTCTTACTGTACTTATATTGATTTAGTCATTCTCTTTCCCTTCTGCGCCTCGTAGGGTTCGTTTGATAGGTTATAAAGCCTTTACAATATATGTTTATCCCAATTTTTTAGCTGTAGATATCTAGATTCCAAAGCCATGACAGACAGGGCATCAAAAGAAATACCTTTGAACGGGCATTGTGTAGTTTCCCAGCTCTCCAACGTTGGATTAGACCACTGGTAAGAGTTCTAAACCTAAATTTGTATGACCTGGCAACAAAAAGCGCACAACGTTGAGAAGCTCCTCCCTACAATCCTCAAAAAATTAACATAAGGAAAACCCCTTGACATATGTTTGACAAAATCAAGATTCACACAGGATGAAACGACACAAATGACATATCAGAAAATAACAAGTCAAATGCAAATCCCAGCGAATTTGGCAGAATAAATGCCCTACGACCCTGACACTTATGCCAAAGGAAGTTCATGTTGTTATGCAGTGCAGCCCCAACATGGGGTATGTAATAGTGCTTTGCTTTCATTTCATCGGCAGGCTATTCCAAGCATTTTTTTTTTAGGTTTATAGTAAAAGGATTAGAACTATCATCGAAATTAGAATCTCCTCCATTCATTCGAGCCTCTTCGTCTTTCTCCATGATTTAAGAGAAGTGTCTTTCCTTGAATATGACGTAAAGGTGACCCCATATGAAACTAAGGCTTGGCGTCTTTAAAGATCCTACTCTACTTGGGTATATCATGGTCCTCCCTATGTTGTGTTGATGTTAGCTTGACGGTCATTAAAATTTGTTGTCAAAGTCTAAACTGCCCAATTAACAATCAATCATGTGAAGAGTATATTGCCTTTATAAAAAGTCTATTAATGACTTTCATCAACTTGCATGAAGCAATTATCAATGCTATAATGAATAAAACTAGGCGTTGCACTATTATATACACTAACAAGTTGAGAAAATCCACCAGCACATTATCACAATAGTTCAGCCTATCCATCAATTTTCTGATACAATTTTATGAATTGATGACCAATTTACAATTTATTAATTGAACATTTTTTTCCCATGGATTATCAAGCGGACACATACTAGAATATTTAATACATTTGACATTGTTGTTTTGATGTGTAAGAAATTTTAGACATGGCATGAAACAAAAGGAAATGATGCAAAGGAAAAAGGGCAGTGAAACAGGGGAAACGTATTAGGTTTGTGTACGTATTAGGTTTGTGTTTCATACTAAGAGAAGAAACATAATAGGTTTCATTAAAAGGAAACATGCTTTACTTTGATCAAATTGCATGAAACAAAGATCAATAATCGGTAGCCATCATCCCTTAACTAGGCAGCGAGCGAAATGTTATTGTTTTGATGTAACGAATAATGATAGTGTTAATGACTACGATCCGCCATTCCACTGATCATATATAAACTAACCGATTAAGAAAATCACGCTACCACATTATCACAAAGGCTCAATGTACTCATCAATTTGCTGATAATAGTTCTATGAATTACGCACAGACGGATACATAATAGGTGGGTGATTAGAACCCAACAGGAAAGCATATTCACTTATCAAACACTTGTGAATTGAAAAGAATGAAAGGTCTACTTTAAGCAACCTAATTCAGCTAATTCGAATGACATATTTATTACTCCAACAAAATCGCTGTTTTAGAAAAGTCTCATACATGTAAAGATCACTTCACAAATAAAAATATAATATTGATGACATTCTTATAATTTGGATATGACTGGACATAAGCACTATTCATTGCACCAATAATTCAAAATAAGTAATTTATGTGAACTCTTGTACTCTAGGTCAACCGTTTTATATATTGTGAACAACAGGTGAGAGTTATGTGCGTCCACCGGGATATCGGAGTAGCATTTGTGTACGTAAAATCTCTTATTTAATGCATTAAAGGCTTCGACCTTTCTTCCAATCAGGGAGGTGGCAGCAGGATTTCACTCACCTACCCCTTTTATCAAAGGCAAAAGAGATAGATTTGTAAGGAAAAGTAACTAGGTTGTATTCTCCAATTGTATATTCTTCAGCAGCACTTAAAACACCAACTCTTTCTTTATCACAAAGTGAGACGAGTTTACATATTTTCTCATGTTCCAGCCACATAATCTACCCTTGGCCATCCAGGCACTTACACATTATATATTAGGCAAAACATTAAAATTGATAAGCATAAATTTTGTATAATAGAAAGATCTAAAAACCAAATGACTACCGCTACCAAGTTGCTCTAATTTTTAAAACAAATTTAAAACATCGTTATACTAATACTATTAGGCGATTAGCCCTAAGAGTTAGTGCAATGGGTCAAATCAAGTGTCTCGCCAATGGAAGGTCATAGGGTCGAATCCCGAAAGCTCTTGAGGTTAGGCCAGTAAATAGGCCGAGGGGTGTTGATGCCCTTCGGGTGGGGTCCACTCAGTGTTAAAAACCCTCGACGTAGCTGATGCCCTTCGAGTGGGGTGTTGATGCCCTTCGGGTGGGGTCCACTCAGCGTTAAAAACCCTGGACGTAGCTAATGCCCTTCGGGTGGGGTCTACTGAGTGTTAAAAACCCTGGACGTAGCTTATGCCCTTTGGGTGGGGTCCACTCATGCCCTTCGGGTGGGGTCCACTCAGTGTTAAAAACCCTGGACGTAGCGGCTACCCACTGACCTGGGTATCAGTGAACCAGTGCGTAAAAAAAAAATACTACTAAGCTATTCAATTCTAACAAAATGGAAAAATAACATTCTATAGGGATAATAATAATGAAATGCATAAAAAAAATTAAAATAATCTCTTGAGTTAAAAGTGATAACATTACTTCATGCACTGTGGATGTGGATTTCTGTGAAAGGACCAATCGTAAAGGACACATTTTCTTTCCTTAAAAGACTTAGGATTCGATGGACACTCAACTTCTTCCTACGATTCTCCACTAACGTTGAGTTCGACATTGTACTATAGGTTTTGTGTGAATATGTTTTGAGTTTAGTTTAAACAATTACAAAATAATTTAGAAATTTTAGTAAGATTATGAAAAATTTTAACAGAAATTTTTGAAAATTTAAATTATAGTTGTTAAACTTGAATGTCTTAAAATTTTTAATGGTGCTAAAATCATTTTCTCTGTGATAAAGATCATTTGTAAACTCTAACTATCTCACTTTTTTAAATTTGTGAGATTTAACAAAAAAAAACTATAGTCAAGACTATTTTATTGTATTGGGTGGGTCCACAATGCCTTTATTTTATAATAGAAAACGTACGAGGTCATTTGTTTTGTGATTCATATTTGATTTTTCAAGAGAATTTTTGAAAATTATGAATGTGTTGATTCAATCTTCTAAATATTTTAATTTTTTATTCATCTAACCTATTTTTAATCCTAAAAAATATTTAGAATTAAATTTTAATGATTGAAATAACTAATATGTAAAATTAATGTGCTTAAATAAGTTTATTATATAACAAATATTAAATCAAAGTTAGTAAGAAATAAAATTTCTTTTTACTTCATTTTTAGGGTAACAAACTATTTGGCCTATTAATTTGTAATTCAGATTAAAAATAATCTTTTATTTTAAATTTTTTTAAGGTTAAATTTAAAATTTATATTATATATTATAAATAAAATAAAATCAAATCACATTATTTATTTTATTCATAAACTATATTAATTAATGAAATTATTTAAGTAATATAAGATTATTATACACATTAATCTACATAAGAAGAATTGATTGTTTTAAATATTTAAAATTATTAAAAAAAAGTTAAATTAATTAATATAATAATTTGTGGATTAAAAAAATTTTATAAAAAACTTAATTTTTAATCAAAATTTCCAAAAAAAATAATTAAAGAAAATTATTTCCTCTTATATTCTAAAATATAAAATACAATTTTATATTTATGATATATATAAAAACACAAAGAATTCCAAGGTGAATTCAAAAGGTATAATAATATATAATATATATATATATTATATAATATATATAGATATATAAAGTATCCAAGTTGATTCAAAAGTCATTATTTATAAAATATTTTTGAAAAAACTTGTCTATGAGATATAATTTATTTCAATCATAGATTTTAAAAACTCACAATATTGAATTTTTAATATTTTTTACAAGGAAAATAGATTCACCATTATGAAGAACTCTTAAAGAATCTAAAATCGTAAAATTTAACAACTATAGCTTAAAATTTCAAAATATTCTACAAATTTTATCATAATCTTTCTAAAATTTTCCCTATTTTCAAAACTAATTTATAAATTATTTAGATTTGTTTCTTTAGGTTTGATAGACCAATGTTTAGAACTATAGCTTAAAATTTCAAAATATTCTACAAATTTTATCATAATCTTTCTAAAATTTTCCCTATTTTCCAAACTAATTTATAAATTATTTAGATTTGTTTCTTTAGGTTTGATAGACCAATGTTTAGTCTCAACGGACGTTAACCATCATCATCATCACGGATATCTCTTTAGTTCATGAAAATAACTATCCCATCAATATGGTTTTGGATATTCATACCTTTCTCATCAAATTAAATTTGAAAACTCTCAGAAAAATAAGATCGCATGAATCCCATCAACAAATAAAGACAATTTGCTACACGAATACCGTAAACCAAACAGAAGAGACACTGCCAGCGAATCTGTCATGATCCTAATTCTTTTTTCCTTTAATTGGGCAGGTGCGGCACCGCCTAAGTAACCAACACTTTCCATTATTATGTTACTTTATGAACTATGCCTTCATTCATTCATATTAACCATGAAATACATTATAATGTGCGGAAACCAGCATAATAACATGATAAACGATAACAAGAACACCAGCAATATGCAAGAGAAGAACTTTTTATTATATATGTGAGAAATAGTATAATGGCCGGGAGCGTCGCTCCACCGGCGTTCATAACCGAGGTTGGGCACCCGCTCGTGAAAGAGCGCATGGCGGTCACACCACAACTCTCACCCAATATACAATCAACCGACACAACTTTGCCTGAACGGGTGGGTGCACTCGTGCACACTCGCACAAACCATAACCGAAGTGTCAACTGGCAGTCAAGTGATTCACCCGCACCCTCGCCCTGAACGATCACCCAGGCGGCGGTTCACCCGCGCCCTCACCCTGTGCACGCTCACCCGGCGGGCGGGCGGTTCACCCGCGCCCTCACCCTGCACGAACGCCCGGTGGGCAGGCGTTTCACCCGCACCCTCAACCGTGCACGATCACCCGCGCCTTCACCATTTAACCACGACTTTGCCCAGCAGGCGGGTGCATCTCCTATGCACCTTGTTGCGGCTACCAAGTGCGCTTCTCCTATGCGATGAAGATGTGCGATGATTGTTGATGCCTCCAACCAAGTGCTCCACCAAACACTTATACCCTCTCATGTGTGGCGACCTCCCCTTGGCCGACCCACCAAATGCCATCATTTATCCACATGCCGACACCCTCAACCAATGTGCGACACCCCTATGTCAAGTCGGCTCACCCATCGCTCATCCACGCCCTAGCTCGCATATAAATGACGGTCATGCCTTAGTCAATTTTCTAAGTGTGGAGAGTGCACGCCCGGCTACACAACTGCAGGGCGTTACATCCTCCCCCACTGGAAATCATTGTCACCCTCGACAATCCCGACTGCCTCAGTATCCTCTATTCATACCTCGCAATCTTCCTCTTCCATCTCCAAAGTGAGTCCTCTGATTCCCAACTCTCCTCTTCCGGTGCATCCTTCCATCGGACAAGGTACTCCTGTTTCATGTGGCAACCAATCCCTGTAGTTCTGAAGTCCAAAATCTTCTCCAACTCTAATCCTGGTTTATCCACAATCCCGGCTGGTCCTCTCGGCAGTTCAGCTCTCTCTGGATGGTCAAAATCAAGTCTGCATCTCTTCAACTGACTAATGTGAAAAATTGGATGCTTCATGTGCATATGGTGCGGAAGCTCCAGCTCATAAGAAACCTCCCCCACTCATTTCTTCACCCGAAATGGTCCCTCATACTTCCGTGTCAGTTTGCTTGCAGTCCCCTTGGCTGGCTGAAACTGCTCCCCAGTAATCCTGAGAAACACCATATCTCCCACACTGAAGTGTACATCCCGTCTTCCCCTATCAGCATACTTCTTCATCCTCCTTGCAGCATCGTGCAAGCACAACCGTGCCAACTCCAAGGTCTCCTCCCAAGCCTTCATGAACTTCTTCGCATGAGGACTCCTTAAAAAAACTCTTGTCACAACGATGTGCGGTGCAACCGGAATCTGCCCATTCACCAACTCAAATGGACTGTACCCTGTCGCAAAACTCTTTTGAACATTGTAGCTAAACTGTGCAATATCCAAGAGTTTAGGCTAATTCTTCTGATCAGCCGTCACATAATGTCGCAAGTAGTCCTCCAGCAATGCGTTGATTCTCTCGATATGCCCATCTATCTATGGATGGTAGCTCGAACTCATCAACAACTCTGTCCTAACTAGCTTGAACAATGTGGTCCAAAACCTGCCTGTAAAACACGGATCTCTATCTGACACAATGCTCAATGGCATCCCCCAATACTTCACTATGTTCATAAAGAACAACTCCGTAGTCCGCTCGGCTCCACAAGGTATCTTTGTAAGAACAAAGACAACATACTTGGAAAAACGATCAACCACGACCATAGTCCCATTATACCCTTGAACCTGTGGTAATTCAGTGATGAAGTCCATCGAGACACTCATCCATAGCCTCTCTAGAATCGGTAAAGGCTGCTATAGTCCTCCTTGCCTCTGAGTATCCGATTTGTCCTGCTGACAAATGATGCACATATGTACATACTCCTCCACATCATCCTGCATCTTCTCCCAAAAGAACCCCCTCTCCAACAATGCCAAAGAACGACACTGCCCTGGGTGGCCAGCCCATGGAGAATCATGGCACTCCTTCAAAAGATGTCTCCTGAGTCCGGATGACTTTGGAACATAGAGTCGGTTTCCAAAGAACAAGTAATTGTCCCATAGAAAGAACTTTCGTGTCTTACCTTCCTTTATCTGCTTCACTATATTATGTGCCAAAGTATCGGTTTCAACACTTTCCTTGAGTCTGTTTTTCATCTCTTTTGACATCTGAACCCGACTTCTACTCCTTGCTGCCCGGTCTTCACCCTCCAATGCTGCAAGTTGTCCCTTCCTACTAAGGGCATATGCTAGCGCATTGTGTCTACCCGGTCTATACTTAATAGACATGTCGAACTCTGCCAAGAATTACTGCCAACGAGCTTGCTTCACAGAAAGCTTCGGTTGTGATGCAAAATAACTTGGTGCAACGTTGTCAATCTTGACAACAAACGGCTTCCCAATCAGGTAATGCCTCCACACATGAAGACAGTGGATGATCGCAGTCATCTCCTTCTCATGAACCAGATAACTTTGTTCTCTATCCCGCAACTTCCAACTCTCATACGCCACCGGATGCCCATCTTGCATAACAACCCCTCCTATGGAAAAATTTGAAGCATCAGTGTGTACCTCAAACGGTCTCCCGAAGTCAGGCAACTTCAGTATCGGCACTGTAACCATCCTGCTCTTCAAGTCATCAAATGTCTTTTGACATTTATCCGTCCAACACCACCTCTTGTCTTTCTTCAATAAGTTTGTCAGTGCCGGTGTCACCTTGGAGTAACCTTCTACAAACTTCCGTTGGTAGTTGGTCATGCCCAAGAACACCCTCATCTCATGGACATTCTTCGGTTCAACCCAGTCCTCGATCACCTTCACTCTGCTCGGCTCCATCCGTATGTACCCCTGACCAACAATATGCCCAATGAACGGAATCTCGGTCTGAGCGAACACACACTTAGACTTCTTCAAGAACAACTGGTTTGCCCTCATTGCCTCGAACACCATCGCCAAGTGCTTCTTATGATCCTCCATGTTGTCACTGTACACCACTATATCGTCCAAGTACACTACTACGAACGAATCCAAGTATGGTCGTAGAACATCATTCATCAAAGTGCAAAATGTGGTAGGAGCGTTGCACAACCCGAATGGCATAACAAGGAACTCAAAGCTACCATACCTTGTTACTATCACGGTCTTCTTCTCATCTCCTTCAGCTATCCGCTCCTGATAATACCCATGCGTCAAGTCCAGCTTGGAAAACACTCAGGCTTTCGCAAGCTTGTCAAAGCAATCAACAACCAATGGCAAAGGATACATGTTCCTTACCGTCTGCTTGTTCAATGCACGGTAGTCACAGCACATCCATAGCTCATTGGAATCCTTCTTTCACTGGAACAATACTGGAGCTCCATAAGGGGACCTTGAAGGTCTAATGAAACCTGCATCAGCTAACTCCTTTAGCTGTCATTTCAATTCCTCCAACTTAGGTCTTGATAAACGATAAGGTGCTTTTGTCGGGGGTTGCTTCCCTGGTTCAAGCTCAATGCTATGGTCCACTGCACACCTTGGTGGAAGCTTCTTCGGTAGCTCATCAGGCATCAAATCCACATACTCGATCAACACATCAGAAATCTCAGCTAGAACAGGCGTCCCCACTCCATCACCTTCGACTCCCTTGAACATCACCGCATATGTCTCCATATCTGACTCCCTCATAGCCTTCTCCAAACTTAGTGCAGAAACATGCTGCACCTTGACTTCCCTCCTTTGCCTATGAGTGGGCAAACTCCAAGTTTGTCACTGTCCAACCAGCACCACCTCATCAAAAAAGGGGACAACAATAGCCATGTTTCCCTTCAAGAAATCCTGTCCAAGTATCATATCAAAGTCGTTCATCTCCATCACCATGAAGTCCAACTGACCCTTCTAGTCTTTTATCTACACCGGCACTTCGTGTGCCAAACCCGCCACCTTAGCTCTAGAGCTCACTCCCTTGACCTCCATGTTTGATGGGAGGATCATCAGTCCGACCTCTCTTGCCAACAGTGTCAGCATAAAGTTATGAGTGGCCCCTGTGTCCACAAGAGCTTGAATGGTCTTTCCATGGACCATCAAGTCCACAAAACCCAGACTGTTCATCCATGATTTCTCCATAACTTGTCCTTGCATATATACCCGTTCACTGCGTTCATCATCAAGCAACGACTTCACCATCTGTGAACCTGCTCTGATACCACTTGTCACGCCCGCAATGGAGGCGGTAGTCTTTCAACCGTGTCGACGAGGTGCGGCACCACCGAACACTTTCTTTTTAACAATACTCATGCACATGGACTACGCCTATCCACTTATTCCTACTTAGTTTGTGATTCTCAACCAAGTATAATTAGTTATCCTTTATACCAATGAACACCCATACTTTATTCATTATCAACAACAATTATAAACGACAGCACAATTGCACAGTATAAAGGGGAGGGGCAACTCCCTGAACAATGAGTCCGCCCAACAATATATTAAGAATATAAGTTTACAACATACAAGTATGCCTTGGAAAGACCAAGTCCCATACTTAGCCAATCTTACAATCAATACAATCTTTGTGCACCCTTGCACGATGGGTGGGCGCTCACCCGAGCCACCAAGACACCCTCGCCAAGTCTCGGCACAAACGTCACCTCCGCACGATCACTCCGGGCACACCTTGCCCAACGTCTTCACCCTTCACCGTGAGTGTTTTCACCAAGTGCGATTTACCAAGGAGAGCGCATGAGCTATGCTCCTTAGCTCTCCTCTAAACTGCGCACAAGGCAGCTCTTTCCCCTTGAGTGAAGTGCGTATGATCGAATGAGTTCAATTGATGATGTTTCAATGCTCAACGCAAACATATATATATGTGTCATGGCATGTGGGTGGGTTGCCCAGCCGATTGCCCACAATGCCATATTTGCACCCGTTCGAATGCCATACAAGACGGCCTTTCCCTCCATGGCAAGTCGGCCAAACCCCATTGCAAAGCCTCCAATCATGGGTATAAACCACGCTCCACACTTTGTCGTTCACCAAGTGTTCGTCGCATATCGTCGCAAGGTCCTCTGTCGCATCACATAATTAGTCGTCGTCACTCCGTTGTTCGGTCGTGCACGATCGCCCATCACACCTCCAACACGCGCCCGTGTGCGCCTGCCCGGTCGCCCGGCGCCCAACCGTCGCACATCTCCGAAGGCCTTACACAATCGATCTGATC
The DNA here is from genome assembly GCA_000404065.3 of Pinus taeda. Taxonomy (NCBI): domain Eukaryota; kingdom Viridiplantae; phylum Streptophyta; class Pinopsida; order Pinales; family Pinaceae; genus Pinus; species Pinus taeda. The sequence goes on from APFE031724355.1 coordinate 46,452, forward strand.
CCATGAGTCTAACGTATCAGGCTTCTTAATTAATCTCCAGCAGAAATGTATGATCAAATGAAAATATGATTGCATAATAAATCTCAAGTTGATTTAATAAAAATATACAATTAATAT